>RJWJ010037410.1:0-15542 GCA_004363605.1 Indri indri | reverse complement strand
GGGGCGAGTGCCGTGGCGTCAGCCTAGCTCACAGCAACCTCAAACTCCTGGGCTCGAGC
This sequence comes from Indri indri, assembly GCA_004363605.1. Classification (NCBI taxonomy): domain Eukaryota; kingdom Metazoa; phylum Chordata; class Mammalia; order Primates; family Indriidae; genus Indri; species Indri indri. The sequence goes on along the minus strand of RJWJ010037410.1, from coordinate 15,483 downwards.
AATCCTACTGTCTCAGCCTCCCGAGTAGCTGGGACTACAGGCATGCACCACCATGCCCGGCTAATTTTTTCTATATATATTTTTAGCTGTCCAATTAATTTCTTTCTATTTTTGGTAGAGACGGGGTCTCGCTCTTGCTCGGGCTGGTCGCGAACTCCTGAGCTCAGGACGATCCACCCGCCTCGGCCTCCCAGAGTGCTAGGATTACAGGCGTGAGCCACCGCGCCAGGCCAAAAAAGACACTTTTAATGAGAGATACTAGGTATTACATAATACCAAGTGAAATGGAATTTCATTAAAAAGATTTGGCATTTTAAAATCATGAAAATCTTTAGAGATATAGGAATCTATTATATATACACATTTATATTTATATATTCATTTATATATTTTTGTTTTGTTCTATTTTTACAAAAACAAGTCCATATTATACATACTTTTTCATAAGCTAATTTATTCACTCAATGATATATATTATGGACACATCTTCTTGTCCATAAATTGAAATCTCTTTATTTGAAAGATTCTGCTGTTAAAGCATGAGGTTTATGAGAAAATATTTTGCCATATGGGATTTTTCTGAAGGTGATATTGGAAAGACTACATCTTTATGGCATAGATGCAACCAACAGGGTGTGAGATGATTCCACAGTTTGCAATGAAGCACGGGGAATTTTTCTAACAAATAGCTTCCGTGTGAAGGAGGAGGCTCTTTCTCTGAGGTCTTATCCTGCCTGGGGTTTTACTTTTTATTTTTAAAAATTTTTTATTGATATATGATATTTGTACATATTTTGGGGATACATGTGATATTTTGTTACCTATATACAATGTATAATGATTAAATCAGTGTCATTTGGATATCAATCACACCAAACATTTGACTTTTTTTCCCCTAGCATTTTGGATTTATCATATTTTGATTTATACATAATATTTGTACACACATATGGGTATGCTTGGGTTTTTTACATGTATAAAATGTGTAATAATCAAGCCAAGGTAGTTAGGGTATCCATCACCTTGAGTATTTATCATTTTTATGTGTTAGGAATATTTGAAGTGCTCTCTTCTACCTACTTCGAAACATACAAAACATTGTTGTTAACTATAGTTACCCTACTCCGCTATTGAACATTGGAACTCATTTCTTATGTCTAACTGTATGTTCATGCCCCCAACCAACCTCTTTATCCTGCCCCCTGCCAGACTCTTCCCAGCATCTGGTATTTATCATTCTACTCTCTACCTCCATGAGATCCACCTTTTTAGCTCCCACGTATGACTGAGAACATGCAATATTTGTCTCTCTGTGCCTGGCTTATTTCACTTAACATAATGACCTACAGTTCCATTCCATCCATGTTGCTGCAAATGAGGGGGATTTCATTCTTTTTTTTTTTTTTGACAGGGTCTGGCTCTGTTGCCCTGGGCAAAATGCAGTGGCATCATAATAGCTCACTGCAACCTCCAACTCCTGGGCTCAAGTGATCCTCCTGTCTCAGCCTCCTGAGTAGCTGGGACTACACGTGTGCGTCACCATACCTGGCTAATGATTTCATTCTTTTTTTAAAGCCAAATAATATTCTGTTCTGTGCATATACCACATTTTCTTTATCCATTCATCCATTGATGGACACTTAGGTTGATTCCATATATTTGTTATTGTGAATAGTGCGGCAATAAACATGCGAGTGAAGGTACCCCTTTGATATACAGATTTCTTTTCCTTTGGATAAATACCCAGCAGTTGTAGTTCTATGTTTGTTTTTTGAGACATCTTCATACTGTTTTCTATGGTGATTGCACTAATTTACATTCCCACCAACACTGTGTAAGGGTTCCCTTTTCTCTCCGTCCTTGTCAGCATGTTATTTTTTTGTCTTCTTAATAACAGCCATTCTAACTGGGTGAGACGTTATCTCTTTGTGGTTTTAATTTGTATTTCCTTGATGATTAGGGATGTTGAACATTTTTTCATACACCCGTTGGCCATTTGTATGTCTTCTTTTGAGTAATGTCTATTCAGGTCTTTTGCTCATTTTTAAATTGGATTATTTGGGTTTTTTATAACTGAGTTGTTTGAGTTAGAAAGTGTAGTGGTGACAAGTAAGGGCTTTGCAGTCCTAGACTTGGGGCCCTCGTGAGTCCTGAGTTCCACTCCTAACCTGGCAACTTATTTATTCCAGGTCTGGGCAAGTAACTAAACCTAGGTTTCCATTTTCTCATTTGTAAAGTGAGAATAACATTAATGAGGATCACAAGAGGTAACCTTGCAAAACATGTGGCACAGTGCCTAGCACATAACAAGTACTTAAAACTGTGGGCTATTATCTCTGGGGCAAAGCAGGAAAATCTATAAAATCCCTTTTACTGCCTCCAGAAAGAAAATAATAAGGAAAGAGAAAGGCATTGGGAAGTGAGTGGAAAAGGGAGAGAAAAAAAGGAAGAAAGAATGATGGAATATCAAGTCACTATTCTTTAAAAGATTCTGGTGGCAGGAATTTTTCAGGATGCACGAATTAAAGGAAAATACATCTCTTGCACCCATGTGCAAGGCTGAATCAGAGGTAGTGGAAATCCTTCAAGGTTGAACTTTGAGTCATTGGAGAGAAACTGAGAATGCCCTACAGCCTGTATTAGTACCCCGCTGCAACAAGGACATGCCATCCTTTGAAAGGCAGCAGGGCGGGACAGTGTGAGGCTGAGCGTGAGGACTCCCACCTGCCAGCTGTGCAAGACCGGGCAGTGCACACTTAGTCTTTCTGTGACCCAGTCGACCCTATATCAGATGGGGATAATAGTATCACTTTTATTTCGTAGGGTTACTGTGATGGTCCCATGAGCTAGTACATGCAAAGGGCTTAGAATGTTGCCTGGCGTTAGTTAGTGCTATACAATTGTTACTGTTGTTAAAGTTATTGGCGTGAGTAATAGACTGCCATGAGACCCAAGGGGTTCACTGAACTATAGGGAACAGGAATGACTTAAAAGTAAAAGTGTATCTCTCTCTTTCTAAAAGTCTCTTTCTCTCTCTCTCTCTCTTCCCACCGCCCTGTCTCTCTCTTTTTCTCCCTCTCTCTCTTTCTCGTCCCCTCACCTTTCATGTACTTCAGTGATGTGTGCTATGTAACTGACCACAACTACACTCTAATATTTTTTAAAGTTGAAAAAAATTGCCATTTAAAAGTTATAAACCATTTCTGGCTGAGTGGAATTTACTTCCAGGCAGATGCTCCCTCGACCCCTTTTTGTGTCCTGAGATAACCCCACAGCACAGAATAACTAAACACACAACCATTGTGTGTGTGTGTGTGGGGGGGGTGAACTGAAATGATCATTAACCTTGAGCACAGACGCCTTCAGGAATTTTCGCTTTCATACTGAAGTATTTCTAGCTCACACTTCTGTGCTGTCTGCCTGCCAGCCTTGGTTTTAAGCACTTTACATGTATATATCATGTGATCCTCATATGTAACCTGGGAGGTGGGAATTATTATTAATCTAAATTTTCAGATGAGGACAGCGAGGACACAGGAGTTGACTGACTTGCTCAAGGTCACCCTAAGACAAAGAGTGAAAGGAGGAGTCAAACTCTGGGTTTCTTGATGCTGAGCTATATATGGGGGAGGGTGTGTGTGTGTGTGCGTGCATATAGATACATATAGCACTTGGCATACATGGTATGTAAATATAGATTATCTATCTGTTTACTAGCAGAACTATGCTTCTGCACACTCAGGATCAGCAATATCCTTAAGCTGACAGGAAACGTGTGCAAGGCTGCTGGCCACTTCACCCTCCAGGGCGAAGAGTGACCAGCATTGGCCTTTCCAAAAGTGCTGGGGAAGAGCCCAGGGCTGGCTCATTTCTGGCACTGAAGCTCATGGAGGTTTGTCCTTTGTATGTAAACATGGGGCTGTCTGAGCACATACAAGTTTTATCTTGTTAAAAAGATGCTTAAAGAAGAAAAGAAGCGGAAGAAAGAGAGAGAGAAAGAGGAGGAGAAAGAAATTAAAAAACAAACAGTACTTACTAAAGCTGAATGTGCGTATGCCTAGGACCTAGCCATTCTATTCCTGGGTTCACCCAACAGCAATGGGAACATATGCTCACAAAAGCCTGGAGTACCTACAGCAGTGCTATTTGTAATAGACCCAAACTGGGAACTACCCAAAGTCCATTAATAGAGGAAGGGACAAAATAATCAAGAATATTCATCGAATGGATCCAGCAACGATAATAAACAATTTACTACTACACACAACATTATGGATCAATCTTACGCATTGTTGAAAAAAGAAGCAAGACACAAAATTGTGTAAGCCGTGTGAGTCTGTTTATATGAAGTTCAAAAGCAGGGCCAAACAAATCTGCACCGGGAGAAGTCCAGGTAGTGCTGACCTGGTTGAGGGGGTGGGGAAGGGCTGGAAGAGGGCAGGTAGGGAGTGTCTGGGGGCTGTTCCTTGACTGGGTGACAGGTCAGTTGATGAGAGTTTGTTGAGCAGTATACTTAGATATGTGTATTTTCTGCATATACATTTCACTTCAAAAAAAAAAATTTAAGTTAGAAAATAAAAGATGCCTCAACCGAAGATCAGAATGCCTGGGCAGGCAACACAGCCTTGTCACTGCCTAGACCACTGACAGCAGATCAGATTCTGGTGCCCAGAGTGGGAGGACAGGCACCTGAATGAAGCTTACTCCTTCTCTGGGTGACCACATAATAACCTTAGAAAACAAATCGAAAAGGAGACTGTCTCCACGCCACATGCAAAGTCCTATAGGGGAAAAGAGGCCAGGGATGGGGTGGTGTGGGATGGCAGGGAGGTGGGGAGAGGAAATTCTGTGAGCAACCGCGGTATTCATTAACAGTGTGTTTTGCCTAGAAGAGGCCTTACTGACCATGGTGTGTAACTCTCTAACTTTATGATCGGAGAGCAGAAGCCACAGTCTACTGCAGAAGTCCTTGTGTGGCTCCCTCATTGATTGAAGACCTTTCAGTTATTTGACCTGCAAAGTGACCTCAAAGTGACTCACTAGCCCCAAATTCCTGGGTTTGTCTGGTGGTAGAGGAAGTAAGAAGTATCAGTGATTGCAATATGATTTTCTGGAACAAAATACTTCCCAGTGACATGAGTAGGCTTTTCCTGAGTCTTTGATATACCACAGTGGTCTTTAGTGTTTCTTGTTATTGCTCCAGGCTCCTGGAAGCATAGAATTGCCATTGTTAGCACTGCCTGTAATTCTTTTTCATTCTGCCAGTTCGAAAAACATGGTGACTGTTCCAGTCAGACACTGAAACAGGGCTGGAGACCACTGTCTCCCACAGCTTATCTGAGAATCAGCTGAGATGGCTGCAAGGGGCCCTCGGCTCAAAATCAGAATCTAGGGGGCTGACTCATGACCCTGGTCACGTCTAGCTTCTGGAAGGATTTGATGGACCTGTTTCTTTGCATGTAAAACCAAGAAAGATGATACTTGCATACCAAGAAAGTTCCAAGAAGAGTGATTTTACATGTATTTGGAACGTAGCATGAAGGTGATCGACTTGTTCATAAAAGGAAAAAGACCGGACAGATAGCATATTTCCTCTTGATGCCGGAATTTATATCTGACTTGTCAACTGGCCTTGTATTCATAGTTTCGGGCCAAACCTTCACTTAGCATACAATTATGAGCTTAAGGTGTCAGGAAGGCTACCGCCCAGATGAGCTGAAACTTGAATACAAAACTCAATATTAGGAAAATATGAAGGGAAAGTACAAGCGGGGTTTTAAGTTTTATTTGAGCAAGGAAAACAAGGAAGCGATTTGCCCACTGCCTGGGGCAGTGATGTAATGTTGATAGATTTCAGTGTGAAAGCAGATCGTCCCCAGTACAGTGTTCGCCGCAGAGAAGGCTGTACATATAGAGAGAAAGGAAGGTCAATGGGAGCCCGGAATTTGATGGGATTTTTTAAAAAGATGATGCTGATTACATGGGGCCGATCAAAGGTAGTCAGGTCTCGGTGGCTTGGGCAAACTAGGGTGAAAACAGAGACAGGAGGATTCTGAACTGCCTAAAATGATCATTGAGCAGTCACAGAGAGAAAGGGAGGTACCCAAAAAAGAAAAGGGAAGCACATAACATATTGATTTGGATTCTGCCATCTATAGATTGGCAAAACTGATGTTGGTACTAGGTAAAATTCTAGGGCAATGTATTAAAAGGATGGCCTGTGATAATGACATGGTGATCCCGGGGAGACCTGGTGATGTCTGGGAGACAGCATCTGGTTCATTAGAGCAAGTCCATCTGGACAGTGCTCATTGCCTTGATTTATGAGTTTACTGGAGAACTAGGAACAGTGAATACAGATTTTGGCATAGCATTGACAAAGGGTCCCATGACATCCTTGCAGACAAAAGGGGAAAATGTGTCCATGTTGTTGGAAATACGGTTGTTTCCACCGATGTAACTCTAACGTGCTGGTTAGAGCATCATGGATGGAGGTCTCTACTGGTAAAACTCAGCACTGAGGCTCCCTCCTGCACCCCATTTTCACAACTGACTGAAGGGGATTTATATGGCGCACAGCTCACACCTGTGAGTGCTGCTCGAAAGCTGACGCTTGTGTTAGGAAGGAGGCTATACGTACAAAGAGAGACTTGAGACTAATCTGATAGAAACCTCAGATCCTTTTGACAGACTAGGGTGATGGACCTAATCCAATCTGTCTAAGCCTCAATTTTCTCACCTGTAAAATGGGAATAATAATATTATATTTCCAGTAGGCTATGGAGATTCAATAAAATAATGGATTAAAAGGCAATGCATTTAGCTCTATGCGTGGCACATGGTTAATGCTCAACTATTATTTTCTTTGATATTACTAATAATACAGTTATAGGCAATAAGTAAAACAAAAGAAAATAAAACCAAAAACCAAAAAAACAACAACAACAAAAAAAAACTCTGGCCTTAGGTTCCAAAATTAACTCCATATATACAGGACCAGGAGAGTATAACTTAATGGAAATTCATAGGAGAAATACATAAGTGTTTGGATTGATCCTAAGTTCAGTATGAGCCCAGAGTGTATTTAACTGTTATTAAAATCTCGTGTCTAACTTAGGTTGCCTCAACAGAATTTTATTGTCTAGAACAAGGAAAGTAGCTATTCCATTTGCCCATTTCAAGCTCTCTCCACACTGGAGGTTCCAACCTCAGAGTTGGGCCACACACCTTCAGAGGTTCTCAGCCTTGGCTGCAAATTACACTTACCCGGGGAGCTTAGACGACTACCGATGTCTCTGGGCCCCAACCCAGAAGAACCAAATAAGAATTCTAGCCACTGATTTAAATTAAATATTGTCCATTAGGAGCTTTTTCTTCAGAAATGCATACAGAACAGTGATGGGATTTGAAACTCAGCCATCTAAAATATAATTAAACAATGATCCAGGGTGTATTTAAGACAGGCGGAGAAGCGCCATCAAATGATTGAAGGGCTCTGATGCAGAAGGATAAGATTTATTTTTCTTGTCTCCAGACAGCAGAACTTAGAGCACTCTAGAATTTAAAGGGAAATAGATATTTATTTAATATAAGAATAATATCCCAAACAATTCAATGTGCTAGAAAATTAAATGAGTTACTTGGGACATAATTAAATTCTCACGCTTGCCGGTATTGCATGTTTTCAGAACTACTTTCCAGGGATGTTATAGAAGGAAGTTGTATGCATAAAAGGAGGCTTTATGTTTCATTTAATTAATACTTTCACGATTTCATTAAACATTCTTATTCTTTTTGCTCATGAAATCGACCACATTCATTAAGCAGTTAGGGGTCAGACGCTGGTATTTTTAAAGGCTCCCCAGGTGCCTTGCCACCTCCTGGCTCCTGACCCCACCTGCTCTGCAGAACCCCCGTGATAAGAGTGCTGTGCTACTAGCCAGGGGTTCGTGGAAAATGATCTACTACCCTCTGTTCATAGTACACCTGGAAAAGGCTTTAGATATAGTTGAGGTAACCAAGCCTCAGAGATTAAGACAACAGAGTGCAATGCAGAATCCTGGAATCCTTGGTAATTTTCTTTGCTTTTTTGACTATTCCAATCTCTGACAGGCAATTTGAATCCTGTTAAAGGTACTTCATAGTAAAGGTCTTTATCATATCACCACATAGTTTTGATCCTCCGCCAAATACCCATTCATTTGAAAACAGTCAATACAATTGAATTCCAGTGAAATAAAAGAGGTTGGATAGTCCCTTGGAGGTTATGACAATAGAGGATTAAATCTGCACTCCAGGGTTCAAAGTCCCATAATACCATCTTAGTCCACCCATTTCTGTTCCTGTTTTTAATGCATTGTTCTTTCTGAATATGAATAACATTTCTGTGCTAGTAAGTCTGCATTGCTGTAGGTAAATGATTATTACTTCATCAAAAGGGAGGAAAAGCATCTTGGCAAAGAAGGTAGGTTTATTTCATCCAGGTTACTCATTAGTGATCAGAGGACAAGAGCTATCACATTAATTCTGTGAAATTCCCACCAATCTCTTTGTTTCACCGCCAAAGATTGAGAAGGAGAAAGGCCTTTCTTTTTAACCCTTAATCTCAGTCTCAAGACAATTTGTTTTTAAACTCTAAGAAAGGACTTTTCAGTCATTAATTGACCCAATCTATTGGGGCTGGAGGCAGCTCTGTTTCAATTTGATTATCCAACATCTTTGTTTATGTTTTATTTCATTCAACATAACTGTCAAAAGTTTGACTGGTTTTGACTGATCTGGTATACCACCAAAGGATATTAAGATTCATTATTTGATTTAGATTAGATCATTTGTTTGTTTGTTTGTTTTTTTGAGACAGAGTCTCCCTCTGTTGCGGCAGCCTAGCTCACAGCAACTTCAAACTCCTGGGCTCAAGCGATCCTCATGCCTCAGCCTTCCAAGTAGCTGGGACTACAGGCGGGCGCCACCATGCCTGGCTAATTTATTTCTATTTTTAGTAGAGATGGGGTCTCGCTCTTGCTCAGGCTGGTCTCCCACCCTGACCTCAAGCGATCCTCCTGCCTCGGCCTCCCTGAGTGCTAGGATTGCAGGCGTGAGCCACATCATTTTGAATCAAAATGGGTCCAGAGCAGAATTCTTAGACCTAGAACATTTTGGGTGTTTAACAAATATTTATTGAATTAGTGAATAATTCCCATAACATGAACAGCAATCAAAACATTATTTTATAGTCACATTTGTTCACATGATTTACTTATCTTAGGCGAGTTCTACAGTTTTGCGGTATGTGTTGTTAGTTGCCTTTCCACTATCCCTTCTCTCATTTCTCAGTTGCTAACAGAACCCCAATTTTGTTTAGGACAGTGAGGTGCCCAAGAAAATATGCTGGCCACTAGGTGGAGACAGTAGATACAGTTCTAGCCAGTGAGAAGAAAGCCTAACCTTCTGGAAGCTTCTGGGAAGGCTTTTAGATTTCTTATATTGAAAGGGAATTGATAAGATGCCACCTGTCCCGTTTTTTCTGCCTCGAACTAGCAAGTCAAGCTTCCATCTTGTGATGCAAAGGAAAGGTCAAGTGAACTGCAGAGACATTGGCCCTGATATGGAAGATGTGCCATTGAGAAAAAAAGTCATAACACATATGATCTGTTCAATATGCAGATTCTGATAGCCTAAGGCACTCAGTTATGTTTAAAGGCAGGTAACTGAGAAGTTCATGCTTAAATCATGTATTAAGGCAAATGAAAGAAGAGCATTCTGATTTTATAGAATGTCTGAGAGGTAAGAAGCCTTAATGTATTCTTAGAATTTTAACTCCTATTTGGAGAGACTGCAGAAAGCAGCACCAGGGACAGAACCCAGGGAGAGATGACACTTAAGGGCAGCTAAAAATTAAATGAAAACTGAATGCACGCTTCCTTTCTATGAAACTACTGGTTCTCTACCTAAAAATGTTAGTTCACACTTAAAGGAAAGATGATTAAACTTGAGAAAAAGAAATAATAAAAATTAAAGACTTTACTTCTTTATGCTTTATTCAATTAATATTGTATGAGGCAATACTCAATTGCCAGTAAAAATTATAGCTGAGTTTTTCCCTGGTTAACTTAAGTGCTTATATTTTTGTTGATTTCCTTTTTTGGGGGTCATTCTATGATTTTTTTAATAGGGAAATAAAATAAAATTTTTTTTGTTGATTCGTTTAAAGAATCACATTTAACTTCTTTAAAGCAGAGGTGAGCAAATTTTTTCTGTCAAGGGTCAGATAGTAAATATTTTAGGCTTTATGGGCCACAATGTCTCTGTTGCAACTATTGCACTCTACCATTGCAGTGGGAAAGCAGCTCTAGATGATATATAAATGATTAAGTGTGGTTTTGTTTTGCTAAAATTATATTTATCATGGGCTGGACTTGGCTCATGGGTCTAGTTTGTCAGCCCCTACACTAAAGTGAAATCAACACCAAGTTCCAACTATCTGTGTTGGATTAAGCTATTTAGTCCTCCCTGTTTTCTCACGATATGAAGTGGGTGTGATAGGACAACTTTTCTATGACTCCAGAAAAGACAAGTTAGATTAGAAAAATAAAAGCATATTCACAGAAAGAGGAAGAAAGAAGGGAAGGTAAAATATAAACATTTTACTCTAGTGAGTTTATAAACTCACATATTCATATAACATATAAATACCTTTTATAATCTTTTAAGACATGTGAGAATCAATAATTATAGATTTTTAAAATTTTCAAGTTGGGAGAAAACTCACTCAGTAAGGATAAGAAACACACCCTCGTTGACAGGAGAGCCAGGTGTGGCATCTGGGGATTCAAGAATCCCAAACGACCTGTCTCTTCACATGCACCATTCACTCTGCTCCCCGCAAAATAACACATTTATAATGCACAGAAAAAAAAGAGCATGGTGTCTGATTTAGAAATTCTTTAGTGCCTTTTGAGGAAATATTTATGTAAAATGAAAGCATGATGTTAATGTTAGAAGTTTTCATTTTGATTTTTGTTTTTGCGTTCTAGGAGATTTTACAGGTTAAAAACACATACACACAGGTTGTTTGATTGATGCCATCTTTCACTGGACAGAGCTTACTAGCATTTGCAAATTCATTGCTTCTTTAAGGACTGAACCGAAGCCCAGACATATAAACAGTTATAAGGTCTTCACACTGGATGCAAAGGCCAGCACAGTTCCTCACCCTGCCTCCCAGAGATTCTTGCGTGTCTCCCAAAGCCCAGAAGAGTGCAGTCACATCAGGCCTCATGACTTGTCAGAGTCCTGGGGCCTTCTGGGCAGCAGTTAACCTGGATTTCAAAGAGAGAACTCCTGTTTCCAGCGCAAAAAGGAAATAGTTTAGGTGGACGGCTAAGCTGATGGGTGAAAAGCAGGAAAAGAATGGTGCCAAACCTCTGGGAAATGAGCAAAACAATGTGGTTATTTACTTCTAGGCAAAGAAAAATAAAGCCAAATGGCATTTATGTTCATTTCCAGTTTCTAAACTTCCCATGCCTGTCCTCAGTTCTCAGTCCTTCAGGGCTACGTTCCCATCCAAGTTAATACTTGTACTACTTCCTTCTGTTGAATAGAAACTGAATTTCATTACAGTGTCTCATTTTTCCTGGGGTCAATTTAAGTAAATGAGAAAGGTTTGAACTGAATTCCTGTCACTCCATAAATTAATATTACTGTATTAGAGACAGAAATGATCTCAGAGTTTTGCAGGGTTTTGCCCTGAAGGAATGTGTGAACGTGTTGGTTTGCATATCAAAAGCTGCTCCACCTCAGGAGGGCATCTCAAAGGTCAGTAGCAGCTGCTTTCCAAGGTGATGCTGCAGTCTCAAACCCGTGGTTCTCGCCTGTTTTGAATGACAAAGCAGGTATGCAAGGAGCCACAGGATGAGAGCTGATCAAAGAATGCCTTTCCCAGAGACAGACACCTGTGGCTAAAAACAATTAGCCCAAGGGACAGTTTCTGCTTGAATTCCTGACTGTCTCAATCCACAATAACTAGATAAAGAAACATGGAGTCCCTATGTCTCTGTTTAACCCTTCTGTTAAGTGATAAATTTACCTTAGAACTTAGAAGTTTGTCTTTGAAAGATTTTATAACCATTTGTTCACATAGATAGAGTTAGTTAAGGGATCCACAGAAGCCTTTTGAAAGACTTTTAACCTAAAACAGACTACCTGTTATTATGTAAATCTGTTACCCCTGGCAACCGATCACTGTACCTATAAATACCCATGTAAAACTTCACTCATGGCCTTACAATTGATGGGGATATCGTAAGGACCCCCGAATACCCCTGCTTTGCCTTATATCTTCATAAATCTATAAAACTATACCTTCATCTCTGTGTATTCTTTTATTTCTATTATTTTCCATTTTCTATTATTTTCTTATCCTTTGTGATGACCCCTACCTAAGGGACCCGATTTTTTGCTGGGAGCATAGCTAACTCCCCACAAATTCCAGTCCCATGTGGCTCTCAAACACCTATTCAAAGCCAAAGTTCTTGAGAACTACATTTTTTTCCTTATGGGCAGTTAGGAACATTGATGGCTACTGTGATTCTAAAATCAGTGCATCCTACTTTATGTAACAGATGGATATAAAAATAGTGCTAAGGCATTGATTTTTAAACTTTCTTTTTGGTAGCTAAAAATATTATTCAAACAAAATCTTAAATAAGCAGCTTATATTGAAGCCAGGGCTCATTTCAGCCCCCAGAGCAATCCCTGCAGCACTTCCACAGAAACAAAGCGTTCAACAAAGGCCAGATCGACAAGACCTACTCTAAGGGATCTCTGTGTTTGGAGAAACCCTCAGGTGGATCCTTTGCAAATTTCTTTCTCTGTTTAAAAATACTTCTTAATGCATTGATTTTCAAAACATGAAGTACTTTTCTCTTCCAAAATTATAGTGTCAATTTTATTACTTCCACAGGCAAAAATTCTGCCAAATTTCTGCAGCTCAGAGAGCCACAATGTTATCGACAGATAGTGTTATGGTCATTAAAGGAAATGAGAACATTCTGGAATTTGCAGAAGTTAGAAGAATATATATTTGTCCTCATAAGGTGGTTTCTGGGGCTGTCTTCTAACATACCCACCAGGTACTCATTCATTACTTATTTGGTGATATGGCCCTTTGGCACCTATGTGTGCTTAAAAATTAAATTATTTTCTTGTTTCCCAATAGTGGGTCTATCTCTTGGGGGCAGACCTACTATACTCAGGAATCAAACTTTTTAAAAAGTTAAAAGAATTAACTTAAATTGACCAATATGACAATCACACAGAGCATTCTCTACCGTGGTAGACTATGTGATGTCCTACCTCTCCCAGCAGGCTAAGTTCAAAAGGAGCAGACCTAAAGTCCTAAAGATCAAGTTTATTGAACCAGTTCCAAACAAGGGAAAAGCCAAGTTATTATAGCATTTGAGGGAGAGTTGGAATTAAGGTGAAAATTAAATGAAGAAGTGCTTTGATAGGCTCAAAGCAAAACAAGGCTATGGGTAAAGGATCAATATCAAGCCTGGACCATGACATGGACTTCAGGTCCTGTTTCCTTGGAAACCACAAAGTTCAGATTGATGTGGAATATTCAGTCTAGGCACTTCTTATCTGAAGCGCTACACCTGGGTTGGAAATTGAGGCTGCTTCTCTGTGTCCAAGTGACTGAGATCCTCCAGGCAAGAATGGAATGTTTCACCCTTACTGATATAATTTCCAACAGTTAAATTTCCAATAATCTATGATATTAGAGAAAAATCTTACTCCATGAGTAAGAAAGCAGTAATCCCTCAAAGAAGAGGATTGTGTGACATTTTATAGCTGTGGTGTATCCTTGGGAAAAATACTGTTTCCCATTAACTTTGCTGCTGGCTTTGGCATGTCTGTTATTCCAACTTGATGGATGGCTGCACGTGTGTTTACTTTCTCAGGGGAATGGCAGAGTTAGCTGGCTGAACACATGAGCAGTCCACGAGAGCAATATCACGTGCGACTCCAGTGTTTGAGAGCACTGGTCTGGGACAGGCAGCCACACTCAATTCACGTTGCCCTGACACTTCTTTCGCTCCTATTCCTCCCTGGCTGCTTAGGTCGTGCCCTATTTTCCCTTGTGGAGAGATGAAGCAGGTGGAGGTGGCGAAAACTCTTTTGAAACATTCTTCCTTTGGATGTGCTGGTATTTACAGTCAAACATTTCTTCTTTCTGTCATAGTCCATTGTGCGTTATCTTCATAGTTTAAAACAGAATGGGGAACAGGGGGTCACATCTTATTTCCAAATAATTAGGAGAGACACCTCACAGTTTGCCCTAAATACAGCTGAAAATCTGTGTATTTGTTCAATGTGAGGAAAGCTGGACCAAATTATCCTTAGTAATTTTGGTTGAAGTTATAATTGGATTAAATCATGATCTTTTAAAAGCACTAAGAGATCATCTCATCCAACATCCTTGTAGAAGTGAAATAAGCAGAAGTCCAGAGAGGCATAGTAATCTGTGTCAAATTTCAAGGGGTCCACAGACCCTGAGCGGATATAGAATAGCTATGCTGATTCCTGGCGCTGAGCTCTGTCATAGGAACCCCGGGGAATGAGAGAGCACGTGTGTTGTAACCATCACCAGTAAGTGTCAGGCCTGAATAATTATTTAGCAGAGTATACCCCAGGTTTGTTTATTGGCAGTTTGAAGGTAGCTAGCTAAATATCTAACTTCCCTCTCAACTAAGCCAAAATAAAATACTGAAAACAGCTTCTAAGTAAAACTATCTTATATTTACTTAGTAACATGGTAGTTTGTTTATGGTGGGTTAATTCTTTGCCAAACTAAATGAAAGCGAAAATGATATTTTCAGCTCTGCAGCTATTTTTTTTTACAAAGTAGATGCTTGTGTATACACACACTTTCCTTTTTGAAAATATACAGGAAAGTTAAAAATGACTTCTTGATTAACTTTTAAAGCAAAAGTTTTCTTGATGTGATTTCTACGTAATTTTCTGAATTTTCCAGATGAGGCAGATCTGAAATCCCCAGGGCAATTTCTGTCCATGGATAAGCTGGATAAGCCTGGACTTCCCAAGTGATGTCACAGTGAGACTTGGGCTTTGATAACCAAGAACTTCGAGACCAAGACAACATTTCAAGAGATCGTCTAAGAAAAATGTGAGGAAAGCTTGGTGAGATATTGAAATAACATGGTCCTATTTTCCTTAAATACTTACAATAACATATTGAAAATGAACTCTGAAAATGCCTTGCTCTCCAGTGTTCACATATCCTGAAGAGAACATTGTAAAGACTGTCTAGCAAGATGTTCACAGTACAATGTTTTTAAGTGGTGAAAACAAACTGCAGGACGATCTGGACACTAAAATCCTAGTTTGGGTAAAAAAGAAAAAAAAGGGGGGGAAGAAAAGGAAAAAAATTACCTCTGGGTGGTTGTGTGTGTTAAAAAAAAA
>RJWJ010037409.1:0-15544 GCA_004363605.1 Indri indri | reverse complement strand
GACATGCTTGAAACTCAGACGGGGGGTAGGGGGGGTAAGGGCAACGTATGTAACCTAAACATCTGTACCCCCATAATATGCTGAAATAAAAAAAAACATTAGAAGAAAACCTTGGAGTATAAACACCAAATGGTTGTTTTAAAGATATCAAATTTGAATTTGATATGTCTATAGATCATAAGTATAGCACATGTTATGGCTTTTTAGTGTCCATTCTCTGGCCAATATTAAACTGTAAATTAAGAGGAAATTCTTAATCATAATCAAATTGATTGACTGAGACTTAAGGAAATTTTAAGTCAAACTAATGTCAAATAGAATACAGAAGTCTGGGATTGTTCCAATTATAGAATCAGAATTACATATTCTCAATTCTGGAGAAGTTACAAGATTATGGTAGCACAAACTAAGTCTTCATTGAACTAGATTTTGTGATTTCTTTTTGTATTCCTTTTACTATTTTTCTTTTTTTTTTCAGTAGACTATAAAAGTTTATTTGAATCACCAAAAAGAAGTCAAGAGACATACAGTGAGGTAGTCATACCATGTGCCTCAGTGATGTAATTGGGGACCCATGATCTTTTTATTTTATATGTTTATTTTTAAATTTTTATTTCAGAGTGTTATGGGGGTACAAACACTTTGGTTACATAAATTGCCTTTGCAACACCTGACAACCATGACCATCCCCCAGATAGCATGCACCACACACATTAGGTGTGGATTTACCCATTTCCTCCTCCCCTTCCCACCTGCCCGACACCCCTTGAATGTTAATTCCCATATGTGCACATTACTGTTGATCGATTAGTACCAATTTAATGGTGAGTACATGGGTGTTTGTTTTTCCATTCTTATGATACTTCAGTTAGAAGAACGGGCTCCAGCTCCATCCAGGATAAAACAATAGGTAGTTCATTATTTTTTATGGATGAGTAGTACTCCATGGTATACATATACTACATTTTGTTAATCCACTCATGTATTGATGGGCACTTGGGTTGTTTCCACATCTTTGCAATTGTGAATTATACTGTTACAAACATTTGAGTGCAGATGTCTGTTTTACAGAATGTCTTTTTTTTCCTTTGGGTAGATACCCCGTAGTGGGATTGCTGGATCAAATGGTAGATCTACTTGTATCTCTTTGAGGAATCTCCATACTACTTTCCATACAGGTTGTACTAGTTTACAGTCCCACCAGCAGTTTATACGTGTTCCTATCTCTCTGCATCCATGGCAACATTTGTTGTTTTGGGACTTTTTGATAAAAGCCATTCTCACTGGAGTTAAGTGATACCTCATTGCGGTTTTGATTTGCATTTCCCTGATGATTAGAGATGTTGAATATTTTTTCATGTTTTTTGGCCATTATTCTGTCTTCTTTTGAAAAGTTTCTGTTCATGTCCTTTGCCCACTTTTTAATGGGGTTGTTTGATTTTTTTCTTGGTGATTTACCTGAGTTCTATATAGAATCTAGTTATTAGCCCTTTATTGGATGTGCAGCATGCAAATATTTTCTCCCCTTCTGTAGATTGTCTACTTGCTCTAGTGATAGTTTCTTTGGCAGCGCAGAAGCTTTTTAATTTGATCAGGTCCCATTTATTTACTTTTGTTGATGCTGTGATTGCTTTTGGGGTCTTTTTCGTAAATTCTTTGCCACATCTTTCACCTCTCACAAAAATCAACTCATGTTGGATAACAGACTTAAACCTAAAGCATGAAACCATAGGAATGCTTTCAATATTTCTATTAAAAAAAAGCTCGGACAAAACATCCACTTAATTATTTCATAATACTGTTGAAACATTTTCTTAGTTTTCTTGGCTTCAGTCTTTACGATGGTTTTCCATTACCTGGTTTATAGGAGAATGCCTACAACTCCTCTGGCTGATATGAATTAACCCCTCAATCTGGCTTCAAATTTCTTTTACTTTACCAACTACTACCCCTCTACAAAAACCATGAACTGAAGTCAAAATGGCCACCTCAAGGTTTCATGTAAAACTTTGCCTTTTCTAGGCTTTTTCTTACATTTTACATCCTACCTATACCTTCAATATCTCCCACAATATCATCTCTGTAGAAAACCATTCTTGTCTCCCCAGTTCAGAGAGGTCTCTGCTGCCCACAGACTCTCAGAGCACTCCCTGCCTCCACCTTTCACTCAGTGGTTGCCATCTCCTCTCTATTTGTTCATGTATGTATTTTCTCTTTTCATCTGGATTAAAAACACTTTGTAAAAAATATTATCCCTGTGTTTGCATATAGAAAGTGCATAGTTTCTATTCGCAACAAAAATTTTATGTCTCTTTTGATATTTATTTTAAATTTTATTAAGAATACTATTCTCACACTTCAGATTTTTTCTGCGTTAACAATAATCCTAGTTTCTCCTCTCAAAACACACTTTTATAGTAATAAATTATTGTATTCATAGCCTTCTTATAAAACTTTCTTCAAGTTCTACTCGACTGTATTAAGTGCTGAAGTAAAGTGTTACACGCAATTATAATACGAAACATTTTGATGTGAGCGGAAGGACTTGTCTCAGTAAATTGCTGGGTCAATATTCCATTAACAACCAACCCAGAGCTTCTAAGAACGCTCATTAAAAGCACTGCTGAGGATATTTATAAACTGCATTAACCCACAGAGACAAATATGTGGGCACTGTTTGCCTCTTTCAATTTTCTTTTAACAACTGAATCTATGAAATGGAAACAAGAAGTATTTTTGTTCCAAAGGATAAAAGTAAACATAACTACTGAACCCCAATACTTCCAATGCTTTAAAAAATAAAGATTAGTTCGATATTAGGTTCAGAAAGTATTAGACTCTACTCAAACAGCATTCCACCTTTGGCACAATCTGCAGAAGTGAATTTACCTGTATTTTAGACATACAGTAAAATTATTTTCCTCCCCATCATTTGAGTCTGACAATTTCCGAGTTCACCGTAGGCAAAATTTCCTTTTCTCCATCTGCCTTTCCTTATATGGAATATGCCAGGTGCCCATTATAGTATCACATGAGGTACTCCTTTTGTTTCTGGCATCTTCCAAACAATTACCCAATTACCCAGAGCCCTCATTTTTGGCATTGTGTAGCCAGTCATTTACTTCTCTTACTTCCTAGATATTAATTTGTGGCTCTGCAATTCAAAAATTAAAAAGAAGGAAGCTGGTAAGAAGGAGGTTTTTTTTTTTTTTTTTTTTTTTTTTTTTTTTTTTTTTGTGATACTGTATTTTGAGACAAATCTTTCAAGTATCAAAAATCATGTCATTCTATGACCAGGGAGGGCCAAACAGAAGTCCAGGAAAATGATCATCCAGGGGGATCTATTTACCTTTTGTGGTTATTCATATTGGTGATACAGAGAGG
Organism: Indri indri; assembly: GCA_004363605.1. Lineage (NCBI taxonomy): Eukaryota > Metazoa > Chordata > Mammalia > Primates > Indriidae > Indri > Indri indri. The sequence continues at coordinate 12,160 of RJWJ010037409.1, read as the reverse complement.
CCCAAACTCTTGCCTTCTATCATGAGATTTAAGAACTGGCATCATCTGCATACTGCCTCATTTGTTTAGGAAGGAAAGCTGTAAACTGTGAGATAATTCTATAGTATTTATCCTTCCTCCACTCCCCCCCACACATGGCCATGCAACTGTGTCACGGACTTGAATGAGCTAGCAAGACTTACTAGTTTCTCAGGACCTCATCACAGCTAGGCTGGAGAGCTGGCTTTCTGGGTCCATGTCTTATACGCATGTGCCCTCCCCCCAACAGGAAAGGAAGAAATTCTACTCTCTGTGATAGTTTAATCTGAAACACCAGCTTAAGAATTCCAGGAATTTGAAAGGTATTATTTCGGCCTTTTGAAGAAAAGAAAGACTACACAGTTAAACCTCTAAAGGCTTTGCCAAGCCCCTCAAAGTGAATTTCTGCTAAATAGAATCTTGAAACACTAAACACATAATATTGGCACGCAGAATGTCTGGGTATTGAATGAAAGGTTTGCTGGTTTATGTAGATAAGCCATCCCCATACACCTTCTGAATGCCTTGATGTTTACGCGAAGACAACACAAACCTCAGTGGTTCCAGGGAGTCAGTAAAATTTCCTTCTGGAGTTATTTGTTGCCGTATTTGTTTTTCTTGTTAAATGTAACAATTGTTGGATCTTACGAATTAATACTAACGTGTCAAAATAAGTGAAAGAGAACTTAACTACTGCTCCTATTTTGTGAGAGTTTTCAGCCATGTCAGTATTTTCTTTGTTTTAAGCCATTCACCTACGTGCACACTCTACAGCTTCAATGATTTTTTTAGCCCTTGCTTGCAAGTAATTGGTATTGATTTTGTAGGTTATGTCTAATGTATTTAGTTCCTAAAAGAAATCTAACTGTACCTCTCTCATCATCTAGTCCCCAGAGGAAAATAATATTTATAACTTTAGAGCAAATGGCAGTATTATCTAAGTTCTTTAGGCAAAAATTAGAGGTGTCAAGTTTTTTCAGGGTGTGAGGCTTCATACCTAAAAGGTGGTGATGTGTTTTAAGCTCCCCATTATTTCAGTTCAATGCACTGATATATGATGTGTGGTGGTTAGTGGTTAATACTCCTCATGCTAGAGGAGTAAACAGCATAGGAATCTCATTTAAGAACAAGGCTCTAGGGAGAGATGAGAAATAAGTCTACCTCCTAAATCAGCACATTCAACTGGGTCGGTCATTAACAACACTGGCACTAATAGCTTTTAGCAGCAGGGCCGCTGCTGATTACAATTGGGTTGCCTGCAACGTGGCTGCAGAAGAAAGGAAGCCTCCACCACAGAGGCAGAAAATTGGGGGAACCCAAACGAATTCAGGGTAGCAGGGAAAAGAAAGTGGAATGTGTAAGAGTGGGGAAACAAGGACCCACAACTTCCCATATCATTAAACCCAACCTCGTACATCAGCAGGTGATATAGACAAAGGGAGTCAAACATACAGTGTGGAAAGTTCTGGATTATTGTGAAACAAGCTTTATGTCCAGAATCAGTTTAAGAAGGTAACATTTATAGTAGAAGATAAATTTTCATTCTGCTAAAATAATATTTTCTGTGCCAAACCTTGTCCCTTACAGAGTTGACAAATAGCAAATAAGTGCAGAGTGGTAAAAAAAATAATAATAAACTTACAGATCATTGTTTTTTATAGGTAACAAATGAAAGCTCTCACACTTTAAATGACAGCCCAGCCATATTTTTGACTGAAAATGTTGTCTTAGTGATGTTATTATATAAATTCCATTGACAATTATCAACGTCAAACTTTGAAACACCCATTTAAGTGTCCTATCAGTGAAGGAGTACGGATGATCAGGGTGTGGTTCCTTCCAGAAATTTAACGATGCTACTTAATCAATCAAGGGCAGTCAATGCAGCTGCTGTGGGTAAGTGGGGTGGATAAAAGGACGTGAGATGAACTGTTATATGTGGGCATTTTGAAACAATCTGGTAGGCTGGCAAAACATACAACACTCCAAAAACACACCTAGTGTCAGATTAAAAATTTCAGTGGAAACTTTCAATGATATTACTTCCAACTGGGTGAGATTTTATATAAAATAAACTCTTTTTGATTTATTCATGGGATTTTGTCACTAAAGAACTAAGAGCACCTTGTTATAAAGTAGTTTTCCATATAAGGATTTTTAATATGTATTTGCTAAACTAACGTACAGATATGCCCTTCTGGACATATATAGCATCCCTGTGTTTCTGCTGTCTTTATAGAACACCTGAAAGAGCTGTCTAAGTTTTCTTTCTCCACTTTTTTATTTCTTATTCACTTTGTGTGTGTGTGTGTGTGTGTGGTGGGGAGGAGAACATAAAATAGAGAGAATTCACTCACTTTCCATCATATTCTAGTCCATCTTCTTTGCCCAACACTTCACAGAAATTGCTCCTGTCAGACCATAAACAACTTCATGTGACTAAATCCAGTGGACAATTCTCTGTCCTCAGTTGGAGCATTTGGGGGAACATTTCTTCCTTTTCAACATTTTCCTTTTTTGGCTTACGTGATATAACTCCTGATTTTCTTCCTTTCTTACTGCCAACCCCTTCTGAATCTATTTTTCACCCCAAAATGAATGCTTTTTAAAAACTTTCCAATATCCTTCAATGTCTTTCCACAAATAGTCCACAAATAACTAACAGCTATATGGTCAATTAATCTTTAATATAGGCACCAAGGGAATTCAATAGGAAGGGAAAGTCATTTTAAGTTTTTCCACAAATGTTTTTGAAATGACTAAATAACAGTATAGGTAAAAAACTGATCCCTACCTCACACTGTATATAAAAACTAATTTGAAATTAATTAGTAACAAATCTAAAAGTTAAAATTATAAAACTTCTGGAAGAAAACATAGGAGAATTTCTTTGTGACTTTGAGGAGGTAAAACTTTTGTAGATAAGACAGATTAAGCACTAACCACACAAAAAAAGTTTAAATTAGACTTAAGAAAAATTTAAAACTTCTCTACTTTAACATATGTCATTAAGAAAATAAATAGGTAGGTCACAGACTGGCAGAAATGTATCATTCAAATATATAAACAAATATATATATATATATATATATATATTTCAAAGGACTTAGGTTCAGAATAAAATACTTACATAACTCCATAATAAAGAATCAACAAAAAAATGGACAAATGATTGAACATTTAACAAAAAAAGATATATAATAGCCAATAAGCACAGAAAGAAGTGCTCAGCATTATTAGTCATCAGGAAAATACAAATTAAAATAACAATGACAGACCACTACACACTAGAATAGAGAAGATGAAAATTAACATGCTGACTACACCAAATGTTGGTAAGGAGAGAGCAACTGGAACTATATTATCTTGCTGGTAGATATGGATAAATTGGTATCACCCCTTTGGAAAATTGTTTATAAGTTTCTCATAAATTTAAACATATACCTATGTTATGACCCAGCAACTCTACTCCTAAGTGGAATTAAAAAAATAGGCCTATAAAAACATTTTTAAAAGAATGTTCATAGCAGCTTTATTCATAACGGTTAAAAGCTAGAAACATCCTAAATGCTCATAAATGAAAAATAAATGAATAAATTGAGGTATATTTATTCACTGGAATACTGCTTAGCAGCATCAATAAAATTCTAAAATATCATTCTGAGGCAAAAAGCCAGACCTTAAAGAGTATATTCTGTGTTAACTCTGTGCCATAAAATTCCAGAACAGCTGACACTAATTTATGTTGATGGAGATCAGATCCATGGTTCTCTTTGGACTGAAAGGCAGTGATAGTCTAGAAACAGGCATGAGAGAACTTTCTAGGCTGATGGAAATATTCTATTATCATGATATGGTGTGGGGTACAGAGGCGAATGCATCTGTCAAAACTTACCAGACTGAATACTCACAGTCTGCACCTTATGATGTGAAAATTACATTTCAATAAAACAATACAATTAAAATATTTTAAAGTATAAAATAATATAAATAAAATTTAAATAAAAGGAAATGAGAGTTTTTAAAAAGAGCATCAGATCTATAGTACAGAATTCATTATTGAGAAGGGACTGTAAGAGGGAGATAAAGACATAATGGGCAATGACGGGCAGTCCCTTCGGCAGGTTCCTGGGGAGCTGAAGGGGACACGGCACCATCAGGAGGGCAGACAAAGCTAAAGGCCTACATTTCCAGTCTCACCTTCTTTCTAGTGCTGGTGCGGCTACAGCACAACTTTAGGAGCTGGTACCGTCTATCCAAGACAATTCTTTTCCCATTATACCACTAATGAGGTTTGTGCCTTTTCTTGCTTTCTCCCTGCTATGATTAAAATTCTATGGTGACCTTTAAGTTGAATTACTCCTTCTTTTATCCAGAAACTGAATTAACCAGAGCTTTATCCAAAGCTTAAATTACCTGTAAACAAAATTGCTCTGTAGAACAGAGTGAGAAATGCAGCAAGAAACAACAAGACACTAGATTCGATGTCTCTAGAATGCTACAAAAATAGAAGTTCTGCTTGACTTAACATTTATGGAATTTACCTTGAAGGATATTATTTTACTATCAAGCTTCCTTTCCTTCCTTCCCTGTCTCTGAAAATGGGAATTGTAACTATAAATAAGAAAATGACAGAGTCTCCTAAGAAAATGAGATTTGCTCTCATTTAGCCTTTAAGCCATTTTGTTAATTGCTTTTTTTTTAAGGCTGGAAAATGAAACTTAATAAAGGGAAAGGATTATAATTAACCACTGGAGGAACTGTACACAAGCTTAGAAAGCTTAGAATTAGCATTGTTAAATTTTGGGGGAAAAATAGAATTGCACGTTTTATAGAGATGGGGGAACCATCTCTCTCTGACGATGGCTCCACCTACTTCCAAATGGTGCTGCTATCTGCCTCTGCCAACAGACCGTGTGCTTTCTTTCAGTAGACCCAAAGAAGCTACAGCAAACTGGACTGCACTGCACATCCGTCACTTTGGACTCATTAAGTCAGTCTTGTAAGGCTGATCACTGCACTTCTCCCCAAGGCAAAGCAAATGTGATCAATTATTGCTCCTGTTTCCTTCTTAGTACACTGTTAGCTTCTGCAAATCTTGGGATGGGATAAAAGTGCATATAAATTGTATTAGCAGAACTAATATGGTCCTTACAGAAGACTGTCTATTTATGGAACCTTCAAAAAAGGAGTGTTATCAATTAATAGGCCCTGGGGTACAAAGCCTCAAGGAAATCAGACCAACACTATAAGAAACCAAGTGACTTAAGAGGACCATACTTAATGAGACAGGGATGCCCACTCATCCCATCACAGAACCACAACACAGTCATGCTTTTCCTCTTTGTGAAAAACATACTGATGATTTTAAGGCATACAGGTAAGTGGAAATAACTGATTTTAAGATTTTTTAATAAAAAATACATAACTACCAGCTGTGTAGAGAAAGACAGATGGTATAATGGATCCCCTTATACCCACCACTTAGATTCAATAATTTTCAAGGTTTCGCCACATTTGTTTATTTTTTTCTTTGCTAAAAATTTTTAAAGCAAATCCCAGCAACATGTAACCTCATGCCTAAATATTTCAGTATCCATCTCTAAAAGCTCAGACATTTTCTCACAAAATAACAGTGATATTTTCTCACCTACATATTAGCAATAATGTCTTGGTATTATGTCCAGTTCATACTAAAATTTTTTTTATTGTCTCTCTCAAAAATGTCTTTTTCATACTTGATGTGATAAAATTGATTCAAATACTATTTGTTCAGTCTCCCAAGTCTTTTTTCAAAGTTTTTTAAATCTACAGCTGTCTCACTCCTCCTTCCTCTCTCCTTTTTTCTTATGTCATTAACTTTTGGCAGAAACTGTGTCCGTTGTCCTATAAAATGTCCCTCATTCTGGATTTCTCAGTTTGTTTCATTGTCGTGTCATTTAACTGCCTCCTCTCCCTTTCTACTTTCTGTTGTCTGGAAGTTAGTGATAAAGGCTCAATTAGGTTCAGGTTCAACTTTTGCCAGGAATACCTCCTGGACAGTGCAGCATGCTTTATATTACATTATATCAAGAGGAAAAAAGTAAACTCCCAATTTTCCCACTTTTAGTGTTAACGATAATGAAAACCTGGTCCCTCTGTTGTCTAGTTCTTCAAAATTTCATCTAATGGGTTTAATCACTGATAAGCATTGTCTGGATCAGTTATTTCATTAATATCGCTGAATGGTGACTTTTAAAAAAATTTTTCTTCTACATTTACTAACTGCAGTATTTTTGTAAAGAAGAGCTTTTCTTCGTCAATTGATCATTTCAATTACTGAAAAATACAGTTCTTTCAGTCAAGATAAATACTTAATTTTTTCACTTTTAATTGCCAATTTTTAGAGCAAGTAGTTGGTGCCTGAATAATTTTCAAGAGATTTTTGAAAAAGAGTTTCTAAGCAGAAACTAAACTGTGTGCCAACCATCTCCATTATCTTTTAAGTTCTAGCTCAAGACTTGGATTTCCAGAATAATTCCAGTCTCCAATCCTTTCTTTACTTTGAATTTCTATTAGATTTATGTGTTCTGTCAATTTTTCATTTTATATCAGGGTATATAAAAATTAATAAAATCATCAATTCCAAATGCCAATCTCAGATCATCCCATACCCTTCGTTCCTACCTTTCACCTCACTTTGATAACGTTCTTTTTTCGTCTTTCACCCTCAGGATGCTCCCCGACTTGCACTCCTCCAGCCCAGGACACCTGTGCACTGGAGTCTGTACAAGGCAGAGCTGCTGCTCATCTGTGGGAACCCTTGAGATGCCGAAGACATCCTACTCCAAGGAAAAATGGCATGGAAGATGAACCTCTCTTGTTTAGGTGAGAAATTCTGCATAATCTAAGACACTATTGCTTATGCCAATGCTTTAGACAATGTTAGTGAAACAGATCATTCTGTTTTTGCATAAAACACTAACTCACTAGAAATTAAGCACAAGCCACCACACAGCTTATCAATGCAGCAGCCTTTAGCCAGGTGCAGTGGCTCATGCCTGTAAACCTAACTGCTCTGGAGGCTGAGGTGGGAGGATCGCTTGAGCCCAGGGGTTTGAGGCTACAGTGATGGTGAGCTATGATCACGTCATCACTGCCCTCCAGCCTGGGTGATGGAACGAGACTCTGTCTCTCTAAAAAAAAAAAAAAAAAAAAAAAAAAGAAGCAGAAAAAGTCCGAAAATACGTAAGCACAAGGAAATGATATCTGGGGTGTATCTTTGGAAATCAGATTAAGGACTGTTGAAAGAGAGTACTGGTTAGCTCTGAACTGAGACACCAGTGGATGACACTTTATTCTGTGACGTAAGCAGCCCCCTGAGCCCTGGCAGTCATTTTTTGCACGTGTGATTTTGGGTCTCCAAGCTACTCATGGATTCAAGTCCTGAAAAACAACTGAAAGCATGCTGTATTTGTGATAAGCAGAATAAATGGCCTTTTAAAAATGTCTATACCCTAATCCCTGCAACATGTGAGTATGTTATATTCCATGGCAAAATGGACTTCACAGAAGTAATTGTGGTTATGGTCCTTAAAATAGAGAGATTATTCTGGATTATCTGGGTGGGATTTATTGAATGTCATGAGTCCTTAAAAGCAGAGAATGTTCTCTGGCTGGAATCAAAAGAAGGATGTGGCAGAAGAGAAAGTCAACGAGATTCCAAGCTTGAGAAGGAGTCCGTGCATTCTGGCTCTGAGATGTTGGGGGCCCACATGCAAGAACGGGCCTGTAGCCGGTAAGAATGGCTCCCAGTTGACAGCCAGCAAGGACACTGGAGCCTCAGTTTTACAGCCACAAGGAACTAGATTGTACTAACAACCCGAATGAGCTTGGAAGCAGATTCTTCCCAGAGCCCAGAGGGTCAATACTTTGATTTCATCCTGCTAACACCCAGAAGAGAGAGAACAACAGAATCAACTCAGACTTCTGATTTACAGCACTGTAAGATAATACATTTTGGTTGATTTAAGCCACTAAATTTGCGATAATTTATTGCAGTAGCAATAGGAAACCAAATCAATACTGATATTGGGTCTATAATAGCACTTCATAGAAGGGCATCGTATTCTCTGATTAGCGGATTTCCAGTTGCTCCCTGGCTATAGACTGAGTTTTCACAACACAGGTGAGGAACTACTCTCATTCTTCCCCTTCCAACCTCTGATGCCCTCTGCTTCCTGACCTTTCCCCTAATATATGGCTTACAGCTACTATTTCAGTGATATTATTTTTTGGTTATTTTCCTAGCTACACTGTTATTACTAGATATATTCTTAACAAAAGTGCTATGATTATTTTGCTTTTGATGTTGCTCTCAGATCCCAATCATCGTTTGTAGGATTATTTATATATACATGTATTTTTTTCATACTTGAAACTTCGACTTGGCAGTGATCTTTTAGAATACTTTTTGATAGCTAGAACTACACAGTGAGGAGTTTCCTGATGTCATGTAAAAGTGCTACGCTAAAAGTAATGAAATTTTAACATGTAAGACTAATTGGTTCCACAAGCAATAGGTTATATAAAATGAAGGTTTTAAAGGGCAAGACAAATACTTTCTTTAATTAAATAATGTGCCTCTCAAGCTGTTTTCCACAGAAAGTGTAATCAGAAATGACTATTATTAAACTAAACTAATTTCATCCTTTTGCAGAAAAAGAGAAGAATGTTGAAGGAATAATGCCCAATGCAGGCACATTTTGATGGAGATAAATGCATAACAAGGTTCAGTCCTACAGGCAAAAAGGACCAGAAAAGACACCAAAATAATTTCATAAATGATGAAAATCATGTAACAAAAGCTTTCTAGATGAAGGGTTAATGGGATGTTACTAATGTAAATTTTATGCCTTGTTTAACTGGAATTTTCCAGTGTGACACCCATATTTAATATCAGAATTTCCAGGAAAATAAAAGAACTAGAATAATATTTTGCCTTCATATTCCTTGGAAGATTTGAGTGAACTAAAATATCAAAGTCACATTAGAAAAAGTAATTAACTTAAATCCCTTTTGGGAAAGGCAAAAAGAAAGTGAATCAGAAATAAAAATTATCTTACAGAGAACATTTAAAAAGTGCCAAATGGTAAATGTTAGCTATTGTTTCTGAATACTTTGTCCTTTTAGCTTGTCGACTTTTTAGTCACAAGGCACTGCACCATCATATTGCCCAAACAATTTACATCACAAAGGAATTATAATATTCTTTTAAAACGAAGAGAGGGTGAATTAATAAGAATCATTATCGTACCAGGTTCCTTCATTCTCAACGGAATGGCCAAATGCTAGCTGGGAAAATTACTTCAGACTTCTTAACTGCTATAATTGAAGGTACGATTTTCCTCCATGCATGCATGTACAGAATATAAATATTTTAATTCCATCAGCTCATTGAGTAATATCACAGGACTGCTATTTTACAGGACACCAGAAAGCTGAAAGCGTGAGTTTGGGAGTGGACCATATTTTTCTAGAGAGCAGTTATTTTGCTAAGAGGTTTTGTGAACATGTTGATTTCCTCCTCTTTCTTTCTCCAAGAACAGTAGGAATGAGCTGTGTTTCTGCCCAGAAGGTAACCCTGTTGGATGCTATCAACACGACTGTGAAACTATTAATGATTGCATTTTAAAAATCTAGCTACCTTCTGCTTCAATTAGTTTCCTCTCCACTACATACATACGCATGAGGGTTTGGAGACATAGGACTATTTTTTTTTACCCTAAAAAGGCTTTCATGTTATTAAAGATTCTAAGCATATACCATCCCATTGACTTGTTAGGGAACCGTTATCAACTATCTGGTAAAAGAAATAGTGATGTTTTGGACATTCTCTGTGAGACTAGTACTCAATAAAGGTAGTTTTTAGTAGTTATTTCATTACTACACAATCTCAAATTAATCTTTCCCAATGTGTTATAATATAGTGTAAGCCAAGAGTCTATTTCTCACCTGAACTTGCCCCCCCAAATCAGTACAGTGAACCAATTGTTTCCCATCAACTGACCTTGAATGTTCCTTCAGATTCTGTGGTTTAATTAAATTCTCCCAGCTCGATAGGAGCCAGGTGACTGTAATATCATTTTGTTTTACATTCTGATTTCTTTAAAATACATGTATATTCCTTAAGATATATTGGTTAATATGTACATGTGTGTGAATTATTAATACATGCTAATTTATACCAGCAGAGCACCTTGTTTCATCATGAGTACAGGTGTTCCTTTGCTTTGTGACAAGGGAACCCAACTTAAATATAAAATCTCTCCTCTTACCCACAGCCAGCTGAAACTCTCCTATGAGACACTGATTTTTCAAAGAAGAAATATACGTCCTGTCAATCACTTATGCCTTAGCGCTAAAGACTCTCTCTGAGGAGCTCCTCTCTGAGAACCAGCCAGGCAGAGAAAGGATGCATTAGCACCTCGGTCCTCCGTGGCTGGGACAGACTGCAGCAGAGTGGCGGGATGCGGATCGGATGGGTTGGGGCAGGGGCAGCTGAAAGCAGACCGAGCGCATGCGTGGTATTTGTCTAGGAAGCGGCAGTTCCCAGACTAACTGGTTCTTTTACTTTTTAAATTATTACAGTTGGCTTTTCCTACTTTTGAAAGAACTCTCCAGTTTAAACACTTTCACGGTCATTTGTGCTTCATCCTAAGAGAATTGATGCATGCCTATGAAAAGGTAAAGGACTTTTTAAGAGTTAGATGTTATTTTTGCAAACCAAATACTTAATATTTTTGCAACAATAAACTTCCCTAAAGGAAAAGGAATAGCCCATAAAGTACAAAATTTACTTGAGGAACACTGGCCTCCTTACTCTCCCTGGATCGTCTCAGACGCCAACTTGCCCTAAGTCTCTGCTTCCCCCACCTGGGATGCACTTTGCACAGATAGTCACGTGATGAATTCCTACACCTCGTTTATTGGATGACATCCAATAAATGTCATCTTCTCAATGAGGCCAATTCCCACAAGCCTGTTTAAAATTATAAGCCATTCTCCACACTTCTAAGCTCCCTCACCCTCTTACCCTGCTATTATTCAATTTTTCTTCTAATATACTCTACCATTTACTTTGTTTACTGGATAACACACACATTATGTTCTTGTGTTCAGTATTCAGCAGTCTTTCTTTCCCTGTTAGAATATTGTCCCCACACAGGGGTTCCTACTTATTCACTCATGTAGTCCAGGGTCATTACCCAATCAATATTTGTTGAGTAAATGAGACAAAGAATCAAGAAAAATCTTTTACATTAAGGACATTGAAATGCATACAAATATAATCAAATATTTGGATCAAGACTGAAGTAAAAATGTATATGGATCCTTGACTAATTGGACTAACTGTCCATACCAGAGGATAAAGACAGTGTTCTCAAACTCCTTTCTCCCAAAGTGTGGAAGCATATTTGATAATCATACATTTATTTACTACATAATGTGGTAATGATTATTTTCTAAATTTTCTATGTGACACTTCTTCCTCAGATGGCCCTTGACTTCTAGGGTATGGTTAAAGTATTGTCTTTCCAGGAACTGCTGAGTTAGGAGGTGATTTGAAAGCTCTCTCTCTGCAAGCCAGGATTTGATGGCACTGTGAAACTGCTTTTCTTTAAAAATACTGGAGTCCACATTTGATTGAAAACTGGAGAACAAGACCTACCAAGGGTATATACCTCCTTCCTTGAACCTTTATCAATCAATTTGGGACATGCCCACCATAACCAAGTGCCTCTCTTAAACAAGATTGCCAGCAAGGTCTGACTCTTTTATTCTGCCTTTGTTAAGGTAGCTCCCATACCACAAAAAGGGGAAGGAGAAACCCTGGCTCTTGCTTTTCCTTAGTAGGTTGAAACTTCTGTCATTCTTTGTTATAATAGATTAGCTTAGATAGAATATTCAACCAGTCACATATTGCTTCCAAACAAGTTAGAAACAAAATTGGATGTTTAACCTTACAAGAAGATAAAACTGCATTTGAAATCATAACTATCAAAGTAATATTTGAAACAACTTTTGATTTTAGTGATCATTTTCCTTCACTTATTCTAAAGTTGGAAAGATAAGAGGGTCAGTAAGAAGGCATGGTCTTTCA
>RJWJ010037408.1:0-15549 GCA_004363605.1 Indri indri | reverse complement strand
ATTTTCTCACTATTTAGACACTGCAAATATATAAAGTAGGAAATTACATACAATTTTTTACCGAAATCGGTAAAAATATGATGTAAATATGTATTTATTCGTCACTGATTAAGTCTATCCAGCCTTGCTGAATTCTACGGAAGATGCAAAGAAGTGTAAAACATGACCTTTACACACAAGTTTTACTGTCTCATCCAGAGGACATATTCTCCAGAAATACATAAATAACAATACAAATGGGACATTCTATCTGTGGCTAGTTGCGTCAAAGTTCACAGCACACAGTGGGAGCTCAGGCAAATGTGTGGTCCCTTTTTTAAAAAAATATTAGTGAGGAATACATTCTTGTCAGCTTTAAGCAGTACTTGAATAGAAAACTTAAATTATGAGTCAGATTACATGACACAAGGTGGCAGGGTCAAAGAGAGCATCTTGTAGATAAGGGAATGTCATGAGCCTGGCAGAAATAAGAACACTGTAAGAAAAAGTTGTGGGTTGTCTAGCCTAGTTGGGAAAGTAGTTTGGGTTGAGCAGTAGTGGGTATGTTCAGATTACCAAGCTAAAGTGGTGGAGATGTGGGTGGTTTCATAGAAATAGAGACGTTAAGTGAAGGAATTAGTTTTGGGGGAGAATTGTTGGTTCTAATTGAATTTTAATTATTTAGTAATTTGTATTGGGTAAAACTCGTGTACAATTTCCTATATATTTTTAAAATAATGAGCTACAGCTTTGGAACTTGTGGTACATTGTTAGAGTAATTGTCCCCAATTTATTCAAAGCTCTCTACAACTACAACCTTCCATCATTCCCCCTGTACGCAAATTCTTGGCATGACCACGTGATTTGATTTGGCTAATATGACAATAACAACTCTTATACAAGCAGAGATTTGAAAAAAATTCTTACACACTGGGGCCTGCCCTCTTATTCTCTTGGAACCATGCAACTGCCATGTCAATAAGCTTGTTATTCAGTTGGAAGATGAGAGACAACATGGAACAGGGACAAGCCATCCTAGCTGATGCACTCCCCTCCCCAGACTAGCTAGTCCCCAACTGACCTAACAGCTGACGACAGAAGCATACATAAACCCAGCTAAAACCAGCAGAGCCAGTCTCTGTGCCTGGCTCAGACTGATGACCTGCAGAACTGTGGGCTAAATAAGTGGTTGTATTAAGCCTCTAAGTTTTAGGTGATATTTTTACATAGTAAGGGTTTCTTGATTGAGATCTGTGTAAGCAGGATTTTAGTCTGCTACATTGTTCAAAATGAATGTTCTTCCTTTCATATTTATCATGTTTAAAAAGGCAATATAGCTAAGATTTGTTAATATGTGCCATATATTAAGTACATTGGATGAATTATTTCTTATAAAAACCATATGAGATATAATATATATCTCAATATGTATGTATATATAATGTGTGTGTATGTGTGTGTGTGTGTGTATATATATATATATAAATATTTTTTTGCAAGGTGAAGTACTTGTCCATGGATACATAGCCAGCTAGCAGCAGTGCTTGAATTCAATTATTCTATAGCCAGTGCTCTTTAACTTTCTGCAGTGAGTTTTCCCCTTTACTGAATTCTTGAGTTATTTGAAGAAAATCTATAAGAATATGAATACTAATCAGGGTCACAAGTAGATAAAAAATATTATTTACATTTATTACTACATAAATTTGGTGTACTAATTTTGCCTCTGGCTTCATTGTATTTCTTTACCATTTTTTCTTTGTTCTGATTCCTTATTTATATTTTATTCTGCTATAGTACATATAACTCTCTGTAAGTCATTTGACTTTTTATTAAATGAAATGACATACACATACATGTGCAAATAAAATAATAGATGGTTAAAGTTGGGATTATAAACAACTATGAGAATATGAGAATATCAGAAGATGAAAAATTTTTTTTCAGATTCATTTTTTTTTTAATTTCAGGGTATTATGAGGGTACAAACATTACGGTTACATTTTATATCTTTGCCTCACCCAAGTGAGGGTTAGAGGCATGCCCTTCGCCTCTACAATGCTCCCTGTGTCCTTTAGTTGTGGGTTTACCACCCCCATCTCCCTAATCCCTGGAGAGTATGACTACCATGTGAGCACCCCAGTGTTGATCAGTTAGTACCAATTTGATGGCGAGTACAAGTGGAGCCCATTCTTCCAATCTTGTGATACCTACTTCAGATAATGAGCTCAAGTTCAATCCAGGAAAATATAAGAGGTGCTAGAGATAGCATAGAGCTCACCTGGCTATAGAACTGGCCTCAACATGGATTGTTAGACAGCTAATCTCATTGGTATACTGTGATAACTCATGATTTAAATTTGCATTTTCTCATTAATTCAAATATGGTTGAGTATCTTTTCACTTTTTATTCACTGTTGGTATTTCCTTTTTTGTGAATTGCCAATTCAAAAAAAATTTTAACCTTTTTTTCCTCTGGGATTTTCTATTACATTGATTGTTAAGAGGTCTTTATAAACTCTAAATATAATTTCTTTCTTTAATGGTTATCTAACAATACTTTTATTGTTGTCATTGCACAAATTGTTCCAGCTTTGGCCATTGAAAACTTTTTCAGTTTGTTTTTGTGCATCTGTCACATTTCTCTCAATCATTGTGTCGATAGACATGTAGGATATTTCAAACTGTTATGAATAATCTGCTATCAAAAATCAAATAACCTGTTATCAAAAATCTTTCAATGTAAATTTTCATGTGTTTCTGAGTGATTCATATGAAATAGCTGATATTCAAACGGCTTTTGCCATATGGAACTGTAATTTCATATGGCTCAGTGTAATATTGGGGGTATTGAGGAGTAGGATGACTAGATCGTAAGGGAGGAATATATATACTCAACCGTAACAGATCATGCCTTCTCAAGGTATATGAAAGTTCTCGTGGCTTTACAATTGTTATGGGTTGAATTGTGTAACCAAAAAGATATGTTGAAGTCTTAACTCCCACTACCTCAGAATGTGATTATATTTGGAAATAGGGCTATTTGAGATGTAATTAGGTAAGACAATGTCAATATTGGAGTGGGGCGGGGGGCTTAATCCAGTACCAGTATGATTGGTGTCATTGTAAGAAGACAGTCACGTGAAAATAGAGACACAGGGAGAGAGCCATGTAAAGATAGAAGTAGCTTGGAGTGATGCATCTACAAGCCAAGGAACTCCAAGGGTTGCTGACCGTAACCAGGAGCTAGAAGAGATAAGTGATTCTTCCTCAGACCCTCTGAAAGAACCAACCTACTGAAACCTTGATTTCCAATTTCTAACCTTAAAACTGTGAGATGATAAATTTCTGGTCTTCAAGACACCTATTTTGTATACTTTGTTTTGGCATCCCTAGGAACTAATACAACATCCTTGCCTTAAATTTTAATACTTAGATTTTTTTTCAAGCTTTTTTACTTAGACATTCTGGTGGGTGTATAATGGCATTTCATTGTGGTTTTTATTTGCATTTACCCGTGACTAATGAGGCTGAACATCTTTTTATTTATTGTCCATTTTGATAGACTCTTGTATGAATTGCCTGTGAAAAATTTTATCCCATTTTTTACCTGGAGTTTTTTCTTGTTAATTCATGGGAATTCTTACATATACTATATACCCTCTCTTTGTTGCTATAAAAATAATTTTCTTCTACATTTTCATTGCATTTCATGTTATTAATAGTTTTATCTCATGAATAGAAGTTTTAAGTTGTAGTGTCATTCATTTTATCAAACTTATTACTTATTATTAGTGCTTTTTGTATACTATTTAAGAAACACTTTCTAGGAATTTGTCCATTTCCCTGCATTCAAAGTATTTTCTAAAGTTACTCATAATATCTTCCGATGATATTTTCGGTGTCTTTAGAATCTGTTGTGATGCCCACTTCTTAATTCCTGACTCTTCTTATTTTTGCCTTTGTTCTTTTTAAATCTGCAATTCTCTGGTTTATGAATTTCTTAGTCTTTTAAAAAAGCAACCTTTGATTCTTTCTATATTCTGTTTTCTCTATTAATATTTGATTAGTTTTATTTCATTCTGCTAATTTCCTTACATTTAATGGGTTGTTCTTTTTCTAAATTTATTGAACTTTATTCCTTGTCATTGATTTGGAGCATTTTCCTTTTCTAATTATGATTTTTACCCTATTCATTTTCCTCTAGTAATATTCTAAGAAGTGTGATAAGTGGTATTTTAATTATCATTCAGTTCAAAAGATTTTCTAATTTCTGTTGTCATTTCTATTAAACCATGGGTTATTTAGGATTTTATGGCTTAATGTCCACTAAAGTCTAATATAGAAAAAGTTTATATTTTCATGGATCATAAAATGGTCTTATAATATTTTGAATCCATTTATTTCTCTTACACAATATTTCTTACACAATAATTATATTTATGTATATGTGTATGTGTGTGTGTTTATAGACTCCAATATGTTGTTATTGTTTTATACAATCAATAATCTTCAGGTTTACTTACATATTAACAAGTTTCTTTCATTACTCTTCCTTCTTAAATTTCTGATCTTCCATTTGGGATTATTTTTCTTTGGCTCAAATAAAGCCCTTTTAGTGAGCTTCTGCTGATGTCAAATTTTATCAGTTTTCATTTATTTAAAGTTTTTTAATATATTTAATAGTGAAGGATGGTTTCCTTGTCTAAGAATTCTGCCTTGGCATAGACAAGACATAAATTTAAGTGTCTAATCAATTGCTCTGTTTATTCATTATCTATCCAGTGTTTTTACTTGCATCATTTTTATGACTTTGGTCATAAAAGGTTTTTTTTTTTCAGTTTATTGTTAGATGGTATATTTCTAATGTCAAATGGAGTATCAATATGTCCATATTGGCTTTTAGAAGTAATAATGTCTAAACTAACTCTCTTAAATTCTCCACACCTACTTATAGAAAAGATCAAAGTGATTAGCATTTGTGTAGATCTCAGTTTTTCTGTCTTCCCTATACTTATGACTCTGTTCTTCTGTTACTCCTGTGTGATCATTTGACTTTCCTGAATCCCGCAGCTAAAACTCCTTCCCTTTCCTGCCTAAATTTACTGAGTAAAGGAACACTCACATTTATTAAAATTTTTTAAAGCTGATTTCTTAAGGGAGTTAATAATGGAAACTTAGAGTAAGTTAAACAACCAAATGCCACATATACAAATAAGACAAACCAAAATGATTCCCAAAGAATGGTCATATGTGCTCTCTATGTAAAATGTTTTAGGAAGAAATATTTTGAATTTATGAAAATTGTATTTTCTTATCTGGAATAGTCAGAATACTTTCTATGTAAGTTAAATTGGGCACATCTTTACAGGTGTGCTTAATTTTATGGTAAAACATGAGCATAATAGGCTTGAGACTTTCTTCTCTTTTTATTTCTTCTTTTTCTTTCATTGGCACTATCATGGCAATATAGTACCATAATACTATATTGTATATAGTACTGTAATATATTATTTACAGTAATAAAACTCCAAAGGTTATTTATTTATAAATGTCTTTATATTTCCTTAGGAACTTGTTAATTCCTAAATTCCATTGAACCAATGCATAGTATTGTACTGTGGTACCTCTTTGGACAACAAGTTCTGTGGGTATAAACTAACTAGAAGCTTTCTCTTACAAGTGTTGGGTGTTCCCTCACTACATGTGAATAGGGGACATCTAAAAAACACCTACACAATAAAGGCTTGTGCCTCAGATACTTCAATTACTTCAATCTAAAATAAAATATGTATTCCACTCTTATTTCAGTTATTGAAAATGACTGTTTATAGCACAATTTTTCTCTCTTTCCTTTCCTGATTATTTGCTTTCAAAACTGTTCCTTGTGTAATAATAGTCTTATTACCTGCACAGAATGAAACATAGCTTTAATAATAAACTACTGTACATTATAAGGGGAAGGAGTTACTTCATAAAGATTGAATACATTTGAATGCCTATGGAATTCAGTAGAATTTTTCTATTTTCTCCTTTAAAAATAAATATTCGATTCACATGATAAACTACTGAATTTAATAAATAAAATATTGTATTTAATACCTCAATTTATCTACAACACTGTTAAATCCATTACTAACTACATTATCTACTCTCATATCTTATATTTTTAACTCATAAAATATTCTATAATCTAAAATTCTTCTTATAGCTATTCATAAAATTTGCTGCTTAGTGGAGGTTGGATGAGAGGTGAGATATTTAATAAGCATATTTGAAATTAAAAACAGTTCTGAGTAGATCCCTAAACATGAGCTCTTCATGTGACAAATTCAATATAAACCTACCTGTTGCCTGAGTATTTGGGAAAGAAATCAAAAACTGTCATATACTCACAGTGGCAATAATAAACAAATGGTACTTGATGTGCTTTGTTTGAAATACTTCCAGGGAGACTTGCAGTGAGCAAGGTTTTTTCTGTATAGGCAATTCAGCAGCATATGTTGGCACATCTAGGAAAAGTCATCATGTATAAGTGTTTTCTGCCATCTGGTATATGACCTAAAATATCAAAAAGAAATATGTACAGCTAAAATGAGTATGTGACTTTATTCAGAGTACCTTTGACTCATCAGGTAAAACACTTTGTGGTTAATATTTTATGGTGAAATCTTTAAAATAAAATTTGTTTTTATTCTTAATGATATTTCTAAACTCCTAATGTATTCTGTAGAGAAGCAAAATAGAACAAACAGTGTTGGTTTCAATTTTTTCAGTGCCTGTCTCTCTCCTCCTTCACATGTGGCTTTACTTTTGACATAAATGACTCTGAGTATGGAAAGTGAGATGTATTTTTGCACAAGTATAGTCCCTTAAATACTTATCAATAGAATGCAATATAACAGATACATTGGTTTAAAAGAAGAAAATATAATAACAATGAAACCATAGTAAAAAGACGTGGGACAGCTTTCATTTTACTGAGAGAGCTGGCACCTGGATCTATAACCTCTTCTGTCTTGGAGGGAAGAAAGCAAGGGGTCGTCAAATGAGACATGTTGAAAGAGCATCAAGAGTCTATAGTATGGGTAATGCTACCTTTGAGAACAAGGTATTTTTACCAGAAATTATGTCATGAGAAGACATTATTTTTGTTGATCCATTCGTTTACACATTCATTTATTAATTCGTTGCTGCCTTAGTAAGTGAAGAACTCACTGAAATATCTTACATTTGTGTGATACACATTGCCATTGATTTCGAAGTGCCTTTCCTTATGAAAAAATTAAACCAGGGGCGGTTATCAGAATAAACAGTACAGGTATTGTGATTACCATTTTACAGATGAAGCTATAGACTTTCAGATGTTAAGTAATGTCTTCAAAATCACAACAGCTACTACATGTCAGAGACACAGTTGAACGTCTTGTTTCAAATTGAGTATACTTTCCATGATTTCCACCCAGTTAATAGGCAGTATACTCAACCGAGAATAGTATAAATGTAATTGTACACAGATTCCAACATCTCAAGATAATTGAAATCAAAGATATTTTAAGATTGGATATATTTCATTGAGGACTAGTGATAAAGATTTATTTTCCAAAAACAGAAAAAAAAGGAAGGGCTCTTTTTTGATGGTGTCACTTTTTTAACATTTTATTTTTCATTGACAAATAAAATTATATATATTTATTGTGAACAACATGATGTTTTGAAACATATGTACATTGTGAAATGGCTAAATTGGGCAGATTAGCATATACATGACATCACACGGTTATCATTTTTGTTGTGAGAACGCTTAAAATCTACTCTCTTAGCATTTTTCAAGAATGCAACATATTTGTATTAACTATAGTCACCACGGTGTACATTAGATCAATTGAACTTATTCTTCATATTTCACTGAAATTTTGTATTTTTTGACCCAAATCTCCCCAGTCCCCTACCTCTCAGTCCCTGGTAACCACCATTCTAATCTCTACTTTGATTAGATTGACTTTTTTAGATTACACATATGAGATCATGCAGTATTTATCTTTCTGTGCCTCGCTTATTTCACTTAACATAATGTCCTCTATGTTCATCCATGTTGTCACAAAGAGCAGGATTTTCTTCTTCTTTGTGGCTGAACAGTATTCTAGTGTTCATCTATACCATATTTTCTTTTTATTTTATTTCAGAATATTAAGGGGGTACAAATGTTTTAGGTTACATGGATTGCTTTTGTGTTGCCTGAGTCCTGGCTATAGGTGTGCCCATCACCTAAATAGTGTTCATAATACCCCTTAGGTTGGTTTCTCCCCATCCCTTCTTCCCCCACAGCCCCTGTTTTCTTTCCACTGAGTTTTACTTTCCTCTGTGCACTTGTGTGCTCATTGATTAGTTTTAATTCAGTCGTGAACACATGTGGTGTTTGCTTTTCCATTCTTGAGATACTTCACTTAGGAGAATGGTCTCCAGTTCCATCCAGATTGTTGCAAAAGGCCTTAATTCATCTTTTTTATGGCTGAGTAGTACTCCACAGTATACATATACCACATTTTATTAATTCACTCATGAATTGATGGGCACTTGTGTTGATTCCACATCTTGGCAATTGTGAATTGTGCTACAATAAACATTTGAGTGCAGGTATCTTTTTGGTAAAATGACCTTCTTTTCCTTTGGGTAGATACCCAGTAGTGGAATTGCTGGATCAAATGGTAGGTTTACTTTTAGTTCTTTGAGGAATCTCCATATTGTTTTTCACAGAGGTTAAACTAATTTACATTCTGACCAACAGTGTATAAGTGTTTCTTTCTTTCTGCATCCATGCCAGCATCCATTGTTTCTGGACTTTTTTTTAAAAAAGCCATTCTAACTGGGGTAAGGTGATACTTCATTGTGGCTTTAATTTGCATTTCCCTGATGATTAGAGATGTTGAGCATATTTTCATATGTTTATTGACCATTCGTCTTTCATCTTTAGAGAAGCTTCTATTGATGTCTTTTGCCCATTTTTTAATTGAGTTTTTTTTTCCTTGCTGATTTGCTTTAGTTCTTTGTAGATTCTGGTTACTAGTCCTGTATCAGATGTGTAGCTTATGAATATTTTCTCCCATTCTCTAGGATGTCTATTTGCTATTTTGATTGTTTCCTTAGCTGTGCAGAAGCTTTTTAGTTTAATCAAATCCAATTTACTAATTTTTGTTGTTGCCATGATTGCCATTGGGTTCTTAGTCATAAATTCTTTGCCCAGGACGATATCTAGAGGAGTTTTTCCTATGTTTTCATCTAGAATTCTTATGGTTTCATGCTTTAAATCTAAATATTTTTAACCATATTGAATTAATTTTTATGAGTGGTGAGAGGTAAGGATCCTGTTTCATTTTTCTGCCTGTGGCTATCCAATTTTCCCAGCACCATTTATCAAATAGGGATTCTTTTCTCCAGTATATTTTGTTGTCTGGTTTGTCAAAGATCAGTTGGTTGTAGGTAGATGGTTTTATGTTTGGGTTCTCTGTTCTGTTTCATTGGTCTATGTCTCTATTTTTATACAAATACCATGCTGTTTTGGTTACTGTAGCCTTGTAATATAGTTTGAAGTGTGGTAATGTGATGCCTTTTCTTTTTGCTTAGACCTTCTTTGTCTATTCAGGCTCTTTCCTGGTTCCAAACAAAGCATAGTTGTACTATGAAGTACAACTTTGGTAATTTGATATGGATTGTATTAAATTTTTTAGGGGAGTGTCTATTCCCTCCTTGCCTGGCTGGGGTGATGTTATGTTTACTACTGGATGGCTGGGTCCTAAGCGGACCTGGCTCTGTGTACCAGAGTGATCAGGATGTCGTCAGTGGCAGAAGCCTGGTATTGGCAGCCACCAGATCTCTGCAGCACTTCTTCTTCAGTGGAATGTCCCTGCACAGACTCTGAGTAGCTCTCTGATCACCCCAGACATCTGCAGTAGAAGAGGGAGACCCCTCACAGATCATGCTGTCTATAACTTTTGTTTTTCTCCTAATACACAGTGTCCCCTTAGGTTGCCTCTGTCCTGCTGTCTTCACCTC
Organism: Indri indri; assembly: GCA_004363605.1. Classification (NCBI taxonomy): domain Eukaryota; kingdom Metazoa; phylum Chordata; class Mammalia; order Primates; family Indriidae; genus Indri; species Indri indri. The sequence continues at coordinate 5,517 of RJWJ010037408.1, read as the reverse complement.
TTCCCAGCAGGGTGAATTGTATTGGGTCCCTCAATCTCTGAGATGGTGGGTGGTACTTGTGAGTAAAAATATTATTTTTTCCCATCTCTGTGGATTTCAAAGTAATGCACTTGCTTTCCTCCCTTTTGATATTTTCTCATTGCTTTAACTACTTTTTTCAATCATTATCATTCTTTCCACTATAATTTTGTCTAGATAATGCAATAGTGAATCTTTCAACAGTAATTTAATTTAGCCAAGCCCTATCTTGAAATCCTAAAGAGGTTAAGTTAGATATTCATATGTAGAAAAACATTTTCCATTTCTACATTTTTCTGCCACAGGATTGATAGGCATCTAAAATGAATACAGAGTGACATTACAAGCTGCATTAAGGTAGATAATAATCAAAAAATGTAAAACCTTAAATGAAAAGAAGCAGCATCTGACTTATTTATGGGAAAAAGGGTTTCCAGTATAAACATATTGTGAACATAAACAGAAATTATAAAGCATACCATTTTACTTACATTTTCATTTATTATTACTGGTTACAGCCAAGGAAAACATGCCTCTGGCTATTTCAAAAGAAGTAATTAAAAAATCAGTCATGGACATTGTCAAACATAAATAGGAAAATTCAGAATGTAACTCGTTCCTGAATAAAGACTGCTTAACTGTTGTGGAATTTTTATTTTGTTTTTTATGTTTGAACATATTCAATTTAATCAAAATCTAAATCCTAAAACATCTTCAATTTAAGATAAATACAAAGTTCTTGTTTGTTTTTCACATACAAATTTTGTTCTATAGAAATGCTCTGTTGACATAAAGAAAAGTTGAGATTATGCATAGAGAAATGAAAATCTGATTTAAAATGTACATTACTTCATTTGATTGCTTAATTTCTTATTAAGTAAATTTTATAAATACTCATGAAATTCTTGTGTGGCAAGTATACCAAATTTAAAATTAAAATTATATTATTAAATTTTCAACATTTTAAGACTGGATGCATTAATGCTTAATTGTTTATTTCACTGACAATTGTTTGGATTTTTAAAATCTTTTGGGAAACTGTATATTTTTTCTCATAAAGGTTAATTTTATTAAACAGGAAGAATGCAACATTAGTCAATGAAAATAAACATACATTTTTACTTTTTATTTAATAATACATTTTTCCTCTCATTTAATCTTATTTCAATTGGTTCCTTTTTCTTTTCTTTCAACAGGCGGAGGTAAATGACCCAACTGATCCTTTCACTAGGTATAGCACAAAAGTTTCATCAAATGTAGGGGAAGAAGTTTTCTCCAAATACATTGGATGGAGAATTGCCAATGCACTTTCCAAACTATTCTTTCCCTCCGCTGATACCTGTGTCCTTCCTTTGAAGAAACCATCTATAAAAGGGGATCAAATGAAACATCTGAATAAAAAACAGCAGTCCATGAAAAAGAGAGTTCTACATTTTACTGTAAGGTGAGGCACTATTAGATTTATTATTCTAATACATTTCATTTCAAACTTACATAAATTTTAGTTAATCATGTGTCACATTATTTAACTCAGCTTCTCTTCTTCAATTTAAATATTAGCTAGTCATAAGCAAGTTCCTCCCTTCTGAGAAATTGTTTCCTCATGTTTAACATAGTTATTATTTTATAATACACATCAATGTTAATGTAATTATTATGTGTGAAGTATACTGAATCAAAACAAATTATATCATTCAATATTTGAAATTTTAAGACTATTCATTTTATATATGTGTGTATACATTCAAATAAATATACATACATATTTAATTTTTACTTAATTTATCAAACTTGGAGTCTTAAACATAGTAATCACTCAAGTGATAATTATGAGGATAAGTATTAAATGTTATGCTTCAAACTTTCATAAATATCTTTAAATTTACTTCTAAGGACTTCAGAAAAACTTGGCCTTAGGAAAGAAATATTTAAGTGAATAATTTTTAGATTTATCTGCTGTTTCTTCAAATGGTGGTTTTATTTCTTATTCTTAGGATCCCTGTTACCATTTTAACATACTTATATATTTTTCACACTGTCACCCTTCTGATAGATTTAAAAATAGGTGAAAAATCACTCTGCTGATAAATAACATGAGCCCTGTTTTTCATTTTTAACTCTTTTAAAGCTTTAATCAAGCCAGAATTTACTCTTTAACCCAAGTCATTAAAAGAGCATATTATGCTATATTTTCCTATTAATTTTGACAAATTCACTATGGAGTCAGCTTTCTTTATAATTTTATCGATTCATTTTTTGATATGCTTTGCTGCTGTCTTGAGCAGTTCATTCTTGGTAGACTGTGACTGATAGTTAGATTGTACTGAAATTTTGATTTTGATTTTGCCATTCCTGATTTCTTTTTGTCAATTGCACCTGCTACATCTTGCCCATGTCTTATATATTGCATTTGATTGACTTTGCCTTTGTGTCTTTTTACAATCTAATCTAAGAGCCCTTTGTTTTGGCTTAGAGAAATTTAATCTAGTGAATAAACTTAGTTGGTCTATATAATTGCTGATAATGTATCTGCAAATACAGATTTAACTATAAGTTTTATTCCTGTTACAGAAAATATACATTCTTAAGTATTTATTTTTATTTATTTTTTCACTCGACTGAAGTATTATTGGATTTTTCAAATGTCTGGCAAATATTTTAAATACATTGTATTTTCCTTTACAAATGAGTGGTGATTTGGGTAAATATATAAATCTCAGTTCAAAATCACTTATCATTTATAACTATTGCCACAGTATATTATTGTGTTTGTAAAGTCTGCTGCATTGTGTGATTTTCTTCCTTTCTATGATCTCCCCCCCTTTTTATTACTAGCAAACAGAGTCCAACACATAATGAAAGGATCATACACCCTAACCAAGTAAGTTTTATCCCTGGGATGCAAGGATGGTTCAACATATAAAAATTAATTAATGTGATATAGCACATTAACAGAATGAAGGATAAAAATCACATAATCATCTCAATAGATGCTGGAAAGGTATTTGACAATATTCAACACCATTTCATGATAAAAACTATGAAAAAATTTAGAAATAAAAGGAATGTACCTCATCATAATAAAAGCCATATATTAAAAGTCCACAGCTAACATCATATTCAATGGTGAAAAACTGAAAGCTTTTCTTCTAAGATTAGGAACAAGGATCCCATTCTTGCTATTTCCATTCGACATAGTCCTGGAAGTCGTAGCCATAGTAATTAGCAAAGGAAAAAAATAAAAGGCATCTGGATCAGAAAGTAAGAAGTATAATTGTCATTGATCATGTGATATGATCTTATATATAGATAACCTTAAAGACTCCATCAAAAAACTGTCAGAGCTATTAAATGAATTCAGTAAAGTTGCAGGATACAAAACCAACAAACGAAATAAGTTGCATTTCTATACACTAACAATGAACTATCTGAAAGAGAAATTAGGAAAACAAGTCACATTTACAATAGTGTCAAGACGAATAAAATACTTAGAATCGAATTTAAATAAGGATGTGAGACTTCTATATTTAAAACTATAAAACATTGTTCAAAGAAATTAAAGACTAGAGGAACAAATTAAAGATACCTTGTATTCATGCATTGAAAGACAATATTGCTAAAATGTCCATATTATCCAGGGATTCACAGATTCAATAGAATAAAAAACCCAATGTCGTTTTTTAAAGAAATAGAAATAACAACATCATGAATAGCCAAATCAATCTTGAGAAAGAAGAACAAAACTGGAGGCATCATATTTCTTGATTTCAAAATATATTACAAAGCTACAGTAACCAAAAGAGTATGGGAGTGCCATAAATGTAGATGTTTAGATTAATGAAACTGGAAAGAGAGCCCAGAAATAAATCCATGCACATATGATCAACTGATCTTTGACACGAGTGCCAAATATGCAAAGGAGAAAAGATAGTCTCTTCAATAAGTGATGCTAGGAAAACTGGGTATCATATGCAAAAGAATGAAATCGGACCCTTATCTTGTACCATACCAAAAACCAACCCTAAATCGATTAAAGACTTAATCATAAGAAGTGAAACTGTAAAAGTTCTTGAAGAAAACACAGGGAGAAAGCTTTTTGACATTGATCTTTGCAATGATTTCTTGGGTATGACACCAAAAGCACAGGCAACAAAAAACAAAATAAACAAATGAGATTACATCAATCGAAAAATCTGCACAGCAAAGAAAACAATCAAAAAAATGAAAAGGCATCCTACAGAATGGGGGTCGATATATTTGCAAACCATATATATGATAAAAGATTAATCTCCAAAATATACAGGGAACTCCTATAACTCAGTATCAAGCATAAAAGTAAGAAACTAATCACTCAACTAAAAATAGACTAAAACACTGAATAGACATTTTTCCAAAGAAGACATAAAATTGGCAATAGATATATGAAAAAATGCTTAATATCACTAGTCATCACGATTTTATGTGGGAAAGAGAGGCCTTGGGACATGAGACACCACATGAAAAGAAAGGTCACATGGAAAAGAATCAGTACCCCACCTGGCAGCCCACAGCAAGGACCTAGACATACTAGGAGGCCATCTTGAACCTTACAGCCCAGCCCAGCTGCCAGCTGAATACAGCTGCATGAATGAGCTCAGCTGATACTATATGGTATGTAGACTAGCTATTCCTGGTAAGGCCTCCCCAAATTTCTCTATGTTCTATAGCTATTAGCAAGGCTGATACTCAGCCAGAATGCACATACATGTATAGCTAGATTCACTTCTTATTGTTTAAAGCCTCTGCTTTAAAAGTATCTGGAATATCAATCTTGATATCATCTCTTTAGATCTTTTTCTTTCTTCTTAACTGAATTTTAGCAAATTATATTTTCTTTGAATACTATTTATTTCATCCTATTTTTCAGAATTTATTTGGCCATACTTGAACAAAGTAGTCAGTTGTGATTCCTGTAATTCTTTCTCTTTCTCTGATTATTTAACCAATTCTTATTTTGTGTATTTGAATTTGTCCCTTTTATTCCTCTTAATTAGTTTAGCTACTGTTATATCTATTTTATGTTATTTTTCAATGAACCACCTTTTGAATTCTAACTCCCGTATTTTTGTTGTTATCTATGAGTTTGCTACATCTCTCCTCTGATCTATTTTTTGGTTTATTTTCCAATTTCTTGAAGAAGATGCTAAATCATTTGGGAAATTTTCTTCCTTGGCATTTGTCTAAATCACTATTTAAGTTCCAAAATCATGGGAGTGTTTCTGCCAGATGGCACACTTTATTGCAGCTGTAATAATTGGTTGCAGCAAGGCCAATAAACAAGTCTTCCTTTGTGTACACAAATCGTCAACAGAAAAATACTTGAGAAGAATTTTGACATAGTTTGGAGCATTTTTTAATCAAGAATTCTAAAATCAATGAGGAAGATATGTAGATTTGAGATTAAGTATTACATAGCCTGGGCTTTAGTAGTCTCATGTGCAGAAATACATTTTACAAAAA
>RJWJ010037407.1:0-15553 GCA_004363605.1 Indri indri | reverse complement strand
CTTCTGTGGGCTGAGAAGTGCGGGAGGCTGACACTACTCTTTGGATGGCAGCTGGCAGTAGAGCTTAGAGAAAGCTTGTTTTTTGAGTGACACCATGGTTACAGAGGGAAGAGAAAGATCTACAAAGAAGACAGAGGTACAAGTCAAAGGAGAAAGAAGAGATACGTGACAGAGTAAAATCCATCCAGAAAGAGGCAGGAAGAATTGGGATCAATATCAATCCTTTGAAGAGGGATACACCTCCTCCCCTGATACTGGAGAATAGGAGATATGGGTAGGTGTGGATGCCCATAGGTTAGCAGGGGTAGAGCTAGCTGAGGCCTACCATGCTTACAAGTCTGGAAGGAGGTGACTGTCCTCACATACCCTACATGTCATTTAAACTTAAGATCAAGTTCCTATCATAGTGGGATTTGGAAAGAGAGCCTTGTTCAAGATCAAATCAAGTGTGCATTTTTATACATGGGATTAGCTATGACCATCATTGACTGAGATTGTCCCTATCTATTATAACTCACACAATAAAATAAATTAAATTAGAAAAAGGAAGGACAGGATCAATGACCCATTGACAGAGATTGCGGATCAAGGAAAGGTGCCACTCGTTTAGGTCACAGAACCTCTGCACAGGCACAAGTCATTCAGTGCCAGAGAGATTAATTTCAATTTAAGGGGTAGAGGGCAAAAAGCAGAGGGCAGCATGACAGTGCTGTCAACAGTTCTTTTAAATGAAGTAACACACACTACTGTTTGCCTAGAATTAAACTCAGATAAGCCAGGATGGCTGTTAAAGGAACACAGACTCAGACCCAACTTTAGAGGATGGAGAGGTAAGTGTCCGTAAGCATCTCCATGGTTTGTCTGGGGTTGACAGAGCCCTCATCCTTTCCTTTGGTCACTAAAGCTGTGGGTAAATAGTGACTGCAGAGGCCCCAAGAGTGTGGCAAGGAGTGATATAGTGTTGCCTCCAATGTACTCATGTTCTCATCTGACTTTTCACTTAGTTGGTTAGTTACCTGAGTATTCAAGCTGCTACTGGGTAACTGCATAACACAGACCTTTCCTCTGTATTAATTAATCAAACTAAAGGTACACACAGAGTGTTAAAGTCCCATTAGACAGGAGCAAATGATGTCTTCATGTGTCCTTTCTAGTCAATAGTCCCTGCAGCCCCGCTTATTTTGTCCCCAAAACATTTCTTAATACACAGGAGTTAATCTGTCAACACTGTGAAGTGCTAACTAATTAGTGTGAACACAAATTATATAGCTTGGGGTTGTTCTCTTGTGTGTTAGTGAGGTGGTGGGAGAAAGTTTATTGAGGTGAATAAACACACCAGAAGTCCTCATTCATTTCAGATCAGATATGGAAAAGGCCAAAGTGAATTAGTATTACTCACATAGTACTTAGAAGGGAATATGTTCTTCGTATTTTCTTGCATGTACATTAAATATAATAGAAGTCTAATTGTGTGGTCAAGTAGCTTTAAAGACACCTAATTCAATATATTGATAAGAACATATTGATAAAAATAGTTTAAAATTAACATTTTAGTTGTATATTAGATGATGCAATTAAAGTAATTTACGGCTATTGGAAAAAAAATAACTTCTTAGGTAATTTAAATACTTCATTGATCGTCTGAAAAATACCTACAGTTTTTCTTTATATATAGCACAAAAATAAATTTCAATTTGTTCCCTATCCAGATGATATACACATATTGTTTTACAAACTAAAACCTATGACAGATAACAGATTTATATGATTTTCTCAAGTATTCTAAATAAAAAGATAAGTCATTCTCTTTGTTTTAGAGCAAAAACTTTGCATCTGTTGATTTGTCCCTAATCAGCAGGTGACTTAGAAGCAAAAATGGTCACAGAGGTTTTTACTTTCAGTCCAATATCCCATCAGCCAAGCTGCATTGTCCAAAAAGCTGAATGGAAATTCTGTAACTATGTGTTGGGTTCTTTCTAGAGAATTCAGTTTAAGATACAAATGACATTTTGCAAAGTGTTGCCAATTCCTATGGGAAAGTGAAATTTCAAGTCTGTTATTCAGATTTTACAAACTTCACGGAGACATACAATACTCAAAAAATTTTAAATCAATTTTCTAAGAAAACACATAAAACTTTCATGAGAGAAAATTATCTCAGAAATATTAGTAAGAGGCCAGGCATGGTGGCTCACACCTGTAATCCTAGCACTTTGGGAGACCAAGTCAGGAAGATTGCTTGAGGCCAGAATTTCAAGACCAACCTATGCAAGAGTGAGACCCCATTTCTACAAAAAATAGAAAAATTAACTGGGCATGGTGGCACGCGCCTGTCGTCCCAGCTACCCTGGAGGCTGAGGCAGGAGTTCACTTCAGCCCAGGAGTTTGAGGTTGCTGTGAGCTACGATGATACCACTGGACTCTACCTGGGGTGACAGAGAGAGACCCTGTCTTAAAAAAAAAAAAAAAAAAAACCCAGAAATATTAGTAAGAAATTATTTACCATGAACAAAAATTATTTTCACTAACTGTGCAGTTTATATATATATATATATATATATATATATATATATATATATTCAGCTTCTGAACACATAGGTTCTTAAGCAGAACAGATTTTATTTACTTATTATTTATCACTGTTATCTGACAATGGAGTGCTAAACTAAGACACCGCCCAGACGGCACACACATCCTAATGACGTAAGAACTGCCACAGTGCAACTTCTCATCTCAAAGAGAGTAAGCACCGTGGCCCCTGGGAAAGCATCTCTACCCCGTTCAACTGAGACTCTGAAAATAAGAGCACTGCGGGTTAGGCTTGGGAACCTGGCAACCAGAGGGCCGAGAAAGATCCTCACCGCACAGACCCTGCCTATTCATTTCATGCTACCTTTTGTTCAGGGCACCTCCACATTTCTAGATTCCCCATCAAGCTAGGTGCCGAGTCTATGCAAACGATCTCATGTCGAGGCAAGTTCTAAGGAGCACTCTCCCCTTTTTTATCTTAAGTCACAACATGATATGTAGTTTTCGGGAGAAAGCAGGAATTGTTATTAGACATATGATTGCTGCTCTTATCTGTAAGAAATTCTTGGAAACAACAAATTGATTTTTCTTTAAGAATAATACCTAATTTGCATCAACAAGGCATGTGATTTAAAAAGAAATCACAATTAGGAAAATGAAGTGTCAGTGTCATTTTGAATCTTAGATCATAAATATAAAGGATCCAGATCTCACTATTACATAACTAGTTAGTGATACAATTAAAACAAGGGAGAAAATGAATCAATTTTTAACAGTGTAAATCAAAGATTTCTTAATTAGTACTAAAAAAAGCCAATTCAACTAAATGGTGGCATTTTATAACCCCCAAATTAAAGTGAATTGCTTTCTAGAAATTTCAGTTCTCAAACTATCTGTTTTCATGAAACATACAAATAATTCCCAAGAAAGAAAGAAGACATTTAGAGAGAGGTCGTTTGTTTTATTTAATCCACTACAAAATTTTAAAATCCCTTTATTCTGCAAATTTGTGCGGCCAATGGAGAATCTGAAGAATTCCCAAGGATGGGAGAGAACTATGAGTCACAACTGAGCATCATGCTGGGTTATAAAAACAACTGAAACAGGTGAGACTACTGGACATTGCTAATACATTGCTATCTATGACTACCCCCATAAGAAGGGCATGAAATCATGGCTTAATTTTCCCAATTGTATCATTTTTTAATGGTTAGTTTTGCCCTATATTTTAACTGTTCAGTGATCAGTGTGAATGACCTTTTGCAAGCCAGCTTGCCAGTTTATGGATGTTCTTTCTGCTGTAAGGAGCCTGATAACTCTCTGTGCCATAAACTCGTTTTTCTATTCAATAAATATTTATCGAGTATCACATACATGCCCGGTACTTTTCTCAGTACTATGGGTATAGCGGTAGTTAAAAAACAAACCCCTCTGCTCTCATGGAGCTAATATTCGAGGGCAGTAAGCAGGATGAAAGAACCGTATCGTGTTTTAGATCATAATAAGTGCTGGGGAGAAAAATAAAGCAAGGACAGGGGAGAAACATTCTGGGTTGGAGGTGGGGTTTGCAAATTTTAATCACTTTCAGCAGCTGACATTGTGAGATGTGTGGGGAAAAACAGACAAAAAGATTTTAAATGAGTGCAAATTTAAGTAGACAAGCTTGTCAAAAGGGAGAAAGAGGGATGTAAGAAGACAGATCAATAGCTAGATAGTGGGCTCTATCTTCCACTTACTGGCTATGTGATTGTAGATAAGTTATATAACTTCCTTTGTTCAGTTTTCTGGAAAAGGAATAATAATGATAACATTTATTACAAAGGGTTGTTATAAGGAATAAATGAGTTGACACAGATAAAGTGCTTAGAATAGTGCCTGGCACATAAGTGTTTGCTCTTCTTATTAAATAGCTATAATTATTTTTATGAAAAGTAGCTCTGCAAATATTAATCCTTGGGTTTTGTGATGTGGTTGTGTGTTTATCATATGATGCCATCACTTTAGATCAGACACTTTTGGAGGCATGGCAGCCAGTGAAGAGAGTATGAAAAGGATTCTGGTATTTGAGAGACTCAGGCGTGAATCCCTGGTCTGTGGAATTTTGATGGCAGCAGCAAAACCTTGTATAGGTTACTAACTTTTTTCTGAAGTCTCAGTGACCTCTTCTGCAAAACACATATTTTTGTAGCACTGTTTAAAGAACTAATGAACCAGTGTAAATAGAAAAATCTCTGGGGCACGTAGGCAGTCAACAGATGACAAAATTTTGACGAATTTGGGGCAGAACGTTACTCTTTTCTAGAGGGTATAAGCGAACTGAAGAAAATGATCATAATGCTAAAGAGACTGTTAGAAAGTATTATCCAGCATTTTAGTTCTTACACATGCAGCTGATATTCTCATTTTTACTCACTTTTAAAAGCAACCCCCCACCCCCAATAACATTTACTAGGTAACCCTGTTAGGTTTGCTTGCTACCAAATGCAACTAAATGAATATAACTACATTTTTAAAAAACTCTGTCTTCTACACAAGCATTTCATTTTAATAGAAGTATTCTCCTAGAGTTGCCAACCTGTACAGCTGAGCAGTGGTATGGATGCTAAATAAATGTGAAGGGAAAACTTCCATCTCGTGGAAGCGAGGTGCACGGAAGGCAGCTCCTTTCCTCCTTGCTCCTCTCTTTAACAGGACCAGGACATCTCTACACAGCACTTGCACCCCATGCTTCACAAAGGCGCACTGTGATCCTTTCATATTTCACAGGGGAAGAAGCACAGCCTCTTAAGGATCATGACACCTGAGTCCAGTCCCAGCTGGCAGACTTATTTACTCTGTGGCAGTGGGAAAGCCACCAACAACCCAGGACTTTGGTTTGTAAACTAGGATAAAAACTGTTTTCACAACAGGACTGTTGTGGGGCATAATACTTCTTGAAAAAGTTTGTTAAAGAGCATGAGACTGTTGCTATTAACAATGAGCTGTCATACAGGTGATGATAATAGTCTCATTTTTTTTTACTAATTCATTTTTTTTTTTTCTGAAGTGCACTTAGCAATCATTGTAAGTATGTTCTTTCCCCTTTTCATGGCTCTGAGTGTTTTGTTCCTATCACTTTCTCGGATCAAATACTGGAAAATAATAGAAAAGGGTAGGAAAAAGAAAAGAAAAGAAACAGAGCCCTTAATGGAAGATTTCAGTTAAAAACAACCCAAGCAAGCTTATCTATAGCATTGCAAACAAAATTTGACTAAAATGAAATAATTAGGACTAGGAAGGTTCATTTCCTGTCTCTTGCTCCTTTGTTTTCAGATGGAGCTAACAATCTCTTGTCTCTCTCCAAAGCACTGAGTGCCTGTTTTGTGTCAACAGGCATAGTGCTCAGTGCTGGGGATATAAGAGTGACCAAGTCACTAAGGATCCTGCCTGCAAGGAGCTGAAGAGAAGACAGAATGAACAGAGAATGGCACGTGTGTTAAATTAATTACAATTGTGATAAGGGGTATGAGAAAAAAGTAATACAATCTTTAAAAATCAGTGACTCAAGAGGACTCTTTCTGAGAAATTTCCTGAGGGTGGGAATTCATAACCTCTGTTTATCCTTGTGATTAACAACTTTCGAAGTTAATAACTGCTTACTTTTTATTTAATGGCATTTATGCTTTTTACCCTCATGCTATTTTCAAGAGCGGTAAAAGAAGATGGTCCTCTCTTCCAGCTGTGAGAGCCCTTCAAATATTGGTGACAGCTTCCAAATAAGATTAGTGTCCATGTTTAAAACACAATGCAGAACATTAATATAGTCTTGGGTTTTTTGCTTTGAATTCATATCAAAAAATATTGCTGAACTTTTGCAGAGATAAATGGCCTATACTTTCCCTACAAAGCATTAGCAATTGTTCTGATAAAAATCAAAGCATTTTCAGTACCCTAATCAAAATGATCTAACAGAAGCCCTGAAAAAGAGATTTGCTATTCGTCAATATCAAAATATCACACCACCAACAGCAAAGGAAACAAAATAAAAAGGCAAACTACAGAATAGGAGAAAATATTTGCAAACCATACATCTGATAAAGGGTTAATAGCCAAAATATATAAGTAACTCATACAACTCAATAGCAAAATCCCAAACAACCCAATTTAAAAGTAGGCGAGGTACTGAATAGACATTTCTCAAAAGAAGACATACAAATGGCCAACAGGTACATGAAAAAGTGCTCAACATCACTAACCTTCAGGGAAATGCAAATTAAAACCACAATAAGGTATCATCTCACGCCTGTTAGGATGGCTATTATAAAACAAAACAAAACAAAATATAGCAAGTATTGGTGAGGATGTGGAGAAAAGGAAACTCTTGTATACTGTTGGTGGGAAAGTAAATTGGCGCAGGCACTATGGAAAGCAGTACGGAGATTCCTGAAACAATTAAAAATGAAACTACCATAGAATTAAACAATCCTACTTCTGGGTATATATCCAAAGGAATTGAAATCAGCATCTCAGAGAGATTATTTGCTCTCTCATGTTCACTGCAGCACCATTCACGATAACCGAGATAGGGAAGCAACCTAAATGTCCCTTGATGGCTGAATGGATAAAGAAAATATGGTATATATACGCACACAAGAGAATTGTATTCAGCCTTAAAAAGGAAGAAAACTCTCACATTTGTGACATGGGTAAACCTGGAAGATGTTATGCTAAGTAAAAATAAGCCAGATACAGAAGGACAAATACTGTATGATTCCACTTATATGAGGAATATAAAATAGTCAAACTCAGAAGCATAACAGTGACTTCCACGAGTGATCTCCAGGGGAGGAGAAAATAGGGAAGTATTAATCACAGGATATAAAGTTTAATCATAAGATATAAAGTTTCAGTTACATAAGATAAATTAAGTCCTAGAGATCTACTATACAGCAGAGTGCCTATAGTTAACAATACTACTGTAGGACGGGCACGGTGGCTCACACCTGTAATCCTAGCACTCTGGGAGGCCGAGGTGGGCGGATTGCTCAAGGTCAGGAGTTCGAGACCAGCCTGAGCAAGAGTGAGACCCCACCTCTACTAAAAAAATAGAAAGAAATTAGCTGGACAACTGAAAAAAAAAATATATATATATATATATATATAAAAAGTAGCCGGGCACGGTGGTGCATGCCTGTAGTCCCAGCTACTCAGGAGGCTGAGGCAGAAGGACTGCTTGAGCCCAGGAGTTTGAGGTTGCTGTGAGCTAGGGTGATGCCACGGCACTCTAGCCCGGGCAACAGAGCAAGACTCTGTCTCAAAAAAAAAAAAAAAAAAATACTGTATTGTATATTTAAAAACTGCTAAGAAGGTAGATCTTATGTTACATGTTTTTATTATAAAACAATAATAATAATAATAAATAAAGAGGGTGGGAGGAAACTTGGAGGTGATGGAGATGGTTGTGGCATAGACTGTGGTGATGGTTTCATGGCTGTATATTTATCTCCAAACTTATCAATTTGTGTACATTAAATGCATGCAGCTTTCTGTTTGTCAACCATACATCGACAAAGTGGTTTAAAAGATATCACACACCACATGGGAAACAAGGGCACGTGCATGCAGAAATATTAATTACCTGTTTCCTTTTCTGCTGGGCCTAAAACATAAGACAAGAAAATTTAGGAGAATAGCAAACTCTACCCATGCTGCTCATATAATGTAGAAGGCCTACCAAGCAAGGAAAAGGAGCCTACTTCCTATTTCTAACTAAAATTTGATTTTGTTCTTGGGCTGGTCGTGAGTATAAAAGAAAAGCACTTCTTTTTTTAAGATAAAAATTGGAGGTGGGGGGAAGGAAGATAATAAAAAAGTACAGAAGCTTTTCTCATCAAATGAGCACTTTGGTTTTTTTTTGAATGGAGACTATTTGGCAGGCCTATTTGAGTGGACTGCTTGGATCCATTTTTTAGAATATTCTCACATGAGACTGGAGATAAGAGAAGGGTGACTCCAGAAAGGGAAAACCGTGGGAAGGCTCCCTGCTCACTATCCGTTTGGCTCTACTATTGGCTTTTCTCTAACACAGACTTGTTTTTATGTGTACAAAGTTCTTTATTTATGTTAAAATAGATCCTATGAGTATAAAATACAGTGATAAACAGAAAAATATACTGCTTATCTTTTTTTGTATTCTTGGACAAGGTAATGGTCAAAAATATTAACTAAAACAGTCAAGAACAAAAAGATTCTTACTGTTTTTCCGATAGAGTTCATAACATTTATATAAAACAGTACAGTGTTAATTCAAGCTGTACACAAACTTTTTTTCTCTTTGCCAAATTTGAAAGGATTTATTTATTACGTCTATTTTTATATCAATTCTTTCCATCTGTGTTCAGAACACTGAAAACTCCCAAAACATTCATTATTTGATGAATATTCAAAACTGAAAACCAATGTGTTTATCTTCCACTTTCCCCAAATGACCACATGTTCTTAACACAACATGATATCATAATTAATGATGTTAAACTGGTAACTAAGGAGGTTTCATGTTACTCTCGTGATATAATATTGGTTGCTATAGTGATGAGATGGCTTTTTTGTTAATCACTCAGGAGGTTGGTTATTGCATGCTTGTTAGAAAGCTTGACCAGATTTGGAGAGAAAAAAGGAATTATAACACAAACAATTATAATCAATCTTTTTCATTGGCTGAATTTTGAGAAAACTATCATCGTATCAATTAATAAATTTATAATTCATTAAGTACAATTTTATATTGAAAGTTACTAAAATTTTTTTAAAGGATGACTTACTTTTTATTTTCAGATATACTAAGTATTTAACATCAACTGCAAACTTTTTCCTTCCTTTAATTAATGCTACATGTATTTTATATAAGCCAGTTTTATGATAATTTGAACAAAGAATTTGAGGCCTTTTCTGTTACTTTTAATTATATAAATCAAAGGACTGTTGAATAAAAGCTGATTTTGTGACTTTCCCTTAAATTCCAATCTACTTATTTCTAAACATTTTAAATATCAGTATCCTTAATGAATAAAGCCTGAAGAAAGAGAAAAAAAAATGCACAGTCCTCTCAAGAGACCTAATCTTTCAAATGCATCAATATATTGCAAGCAATTAAAAACTGCAGGAAGTTCTATCAGTTTATTTCAGCCCTCACAATAATCAACAAGTTTCCTCCTCCTCTGAGTGACACTGCAGAACAGAAAATAAAATTATGTAATACTACACTGTTACTGATCAGGAAAGAATTCACGGCCCATAGTTTAAATGTTAGACATACTTACAGTAATGTCAAAAAATACAACCCACCAAAACACCTTTTGGTTTCTTGAAAACTCAAAATAAGAACAAAGAACAACTTAAGCACGAATACTCGGTCTTTCATTCAAGCAGAGTCCCAGGAGGCATATTAAAGCAATGAATAGGAAAAAGCTCTTCAGTTCACCAGCTGAGATTTTAATGAGACATTTCCCTTTGCCGTGGCACAGGATTGTTCAGGAAAGGAAAGGACTTCTCATAGAAAATTCAGTTAATAGGCATTGTGGGCTCTCACTGCAACTTTGGCAATTGCTCACTGCACTGACCTTCTATTTTGGCATATTCTGTGAGTCTAGTGTAATTGATCAAGGCAGCTTTCTCAAGACATTTTCTGACCACTTTCTTCACCTCTTCTGCTGGTATGGGAGTGGCAATATCTTTCATTAAAACCTACCAAGAGAGGAAGGGGGTAGAGACAGACAGAGGAAAAGAAGACAGATATTGCATAAAATAAATACTAAAAACAAATTACACAAATTGTCCTGGACCTATTGCTGGGAAGGGGGAAGGGGTCCTGGGTAACATGGGGGGAAGTAATGAGTCCCACTTCACAATTGGGAATGTAATCCTCCAACCTTGGCTCCTCCCCTCTGAGCCTCATTTATGCCCGTCAAAACCTCCCAGAAGCCAGGCCACCATTCAGTGTGACTGTCACTTTTCCTCTAGGGACCCACAACACCATTAGAGCAGCTGTTTCAGATCAGGATTACAGTTTCTGGGACAAGTAATAAACAAAGTTTGTCTTGCACATCCCTCATTTAAAAGCCTTAAATCTTTTGAGCAATATATTTGCAAACAAAAACAAAAATTCCATTAAGAATAAGCATAATTTTTGAGCTCTAAAATAACCAAGACCTCTACTCTTACTAATTAAACTTTAATGATTTGTGATTTGCTGAAAATACCATGGCAGACTATAAAAAGAGAAGGGAGTAAAATTCTTTGTCTTAGTGAAATGAGTGCTCATGGAGTATCAAATGTCAAAATACATATAAACTTTCCGGGATTTTCAAAAAATTACTGATTATTCTCTATTGTATTCCTAAAATATGCTTTTGGATTTTTCCTTAAAAAGTTTTATTGCTGGGCAGGGAAAAAAATACAGTTATATCCAGAATTCAAAATATAGTGTGTTTAAACACCTTTATATTGACCTATTGATAATCTTCTTTAAAACTTTCTTAGTGATAAAACTGATCACAATAAGTTTTGATTATGCTATTAGTCAAACTACTTTTCCATATATTTAATGCGATTTTTGTTTTGCTTATATTCAAATTATAAAATATATGGCACGGTGTTAATACAGAGAAGACAATGCTTTTGAAATTGCTCTAACTATTCCATTAGTCTTTTATTTTGAAAGGAATATTTAAAGAACATGAAAACATCCATTTCATGCTTTATTATTTCATTCTCTTTCAGTCAGCCTCAGCACTAAGGATTTCATAATTTCTAATTTATTCAATCATCCAAGTATCAGTGATTCTTGACAATTTTTCTTTTAAGGCTACTCATTGACAACATTTTAAAAATTTTGTTAGGCAAGATTTCCTTTCTTGCAAACTGCAAACTTTATTATTTGGAAAATTTCTTCTCCTATCAAATTCAATTATTCTTCATTATTCTGACATATAATTGGCACTTTAATTAGAACAGCACATTAGACTTTGAGGCCAGAAAAATGCTTCTGTGCAGAGTAAAAAATATATAAGCATTAAACACATACTATATTATGTGATTATTTCTAAAATTTGATTTTAAGATTAATTTTGTTCCAAATGCAGAACCATGAACTTCACTATCAGACTTCCCATGGTGACAAACTTTAAATAAGAGAAATAGCTGTTAAAATTAGAATGCATATGGCTGCCATAGAAATGAGTCTAGGATTTAAATCAGGAAATTTTTCACATTATCTGAAGTGAGGCATTTAATATGGATTGGGGGTGGGGGGACTGAATCTTCTTTCCTGGCAAGTGCAGGTAAACGGCTGGCAAATGCAAAAAGGGAGATGCCAACCTCTGTTTCATGCTTCCTCCCATATTCTTCCGAACACAGGTTTCAAGAATTCACATATAGATGGTTTATTTTTCTATGTCAGTAAGCGAAGAGACATAAAAATGAAGAGATGGCCCTTAACATTTCTCTCTCAATTCAGCAAGAGATGTGATTAATGACTGTAACTAGAATAAAGGTCCCTGTTCATCCTACCACCTGTCAATACAGGGCACAAGGGCATCTCTGCTATTACTAACTCTTCCCTGCTGGGGTGAGGAAGGAAGCTCTGCTATAGAAACCAGGACACGGGCTGCACTAGGTACCCATGATGGATGCTGTTCCAAACACTGAAGCAATCTTTAAGGATTTTATATTATCCACTATACCTTAATGAATAGGATAAAATGAATACTATGAAAAATCTGAGTTATGTGCAGCTTTTAATATCATAAAAATTATAATAAAACACAACTATTACAATAATATTTCTATCACACAAGGCACAATAATCAGGGATAAGACAGGGATATAAAAATAAAATCAATCTGTAATCCTATCTCATTTTAATCATCTGTTCTAGCCTGCCTCCCCCAAGTTCTTAAATCACTGAAATAGAGATATAATGTCTGACCAATGTCTTCTCTTTTTGCTTTTAATAGAGATGCTAACAATGTAATCTCTAAAATTAATCTGGCATAAACATGGACAAGAACGAGTACATGAAGTCAATAAATCAGGATCGGGATAATCAAAGTAAGAGGTATAGATGATACCTAGAAATTCTTTTAAATTCTTATAAGGAACAGTTGACCACATTACTTAACCATTAGCATTCAATTAGTATATGAATAGATTTATAGACACATGAAAATAATACTTCCCTTTCAAACTTCAACTGTCACAAAAACAGGAGTAGAGCATATACCTTTCATTACAAAATGATTTGTCAGTATGGATTTTAAATCTTGTTTGGCTGTTATTTTTTGGTGGTGGGGGGGAATTCTTACACCTTGTGAATCCATTTAAGGTAACACAAACTGGAGTAACTGAAATAAACTCTGAGATGAATTTTGAATGACAAATGATATTCTGGTGAATATTAAATGATAAACTCTTACAGGTATGAGGACTATGACAGGTAGAAGTACAAATAAAGTTGGAGGGATAATAAAAGACAACTATGAAGTCTGAAAAGCAGAGATAATCATAGTTAACTGAAAAAAAAAATACTATTTTGTGAGGGAAAAAAAGAGGTGGGAGAAATGAATACTATCAAAAAGATGCCATGATATCAAGATAGGATGGCAGTGATAGCCTTTGGAAAAGGCTGCAGGGAGGAAGAAGTTGGTATGGGGAGAATTTGAATGTAGTAAGAAAAGGTGAGAAATTCATGAAATGCACGGACTCTAAAGAGCACAGAAGAATAGGACTATCTGCCTAGTTCAATAACTAAAATACACAGCAATTGAGAACACATATAGTATTTATAAAGTAATGTTCAAACATACCCTTTCGAGTAATGAAAGTGTAGCTTTTAGAGCACCTTCAGGTCGTCCAAAGGGAAAACAATATCTTTAAAAACAAAAGAAGGAACAAAAAAGTCAAACATTTAATGCCCAAGACTGTTAAATAATTCCCGCTTATATTACTTGGCATTAGCGAAGAACAATGAAATGAAGTTAAAATAACATCAAATTTCTAACCGTTAAAGTTTATCTAGCCCTGTGATTTCAACGCCTTAAACAACATAGGTGTAAACTGTGATTAAAAAGCTTCTAAAATTTTGATGATACATGTATTCAAAAATACAGCGAACAAAAAAGAAACTCAAGGGTCCTTAGTGAAGAGATTATATGCATTTCCTAATAATATCTTGTTTAAGGTTTGTTGTTATCCAAGCCCTAAGAGAAAATGAAATGATTTCCCCCATTTAGGGGTTCAGGATGGCCACATACACCACGGACAATAACTTCTAGGACAAACAAGGTTCCAGTTCTCCCCTTTGCTGACATTTGCCTGTCTACCATGGTGCTAACTGTTCAATCTCCCCACACAACACACATAAACCTTCTGCAGTTCTTTTGTTGGCAGGATCATTTATCCCCAGTATTTCCTGTCATATATAGTATTCCTACTGCATACCAACAAATGGAGGCCAGGTTACAGGGATGTTCTGAAATCAGGATCAGAGGCTGGGAGAGTGAGTGGGCCACTCAGAAGTTCCTTGCTACATGATGGTAACAGCTTTATTGCTTTTTACAAGGGGGTCCCTCTTCAGGTCAATTTCCACTTAAACAGTACTGAACATCATGGTCATTTCATCCTTTTGGAGCTCCTTGCTTTGTTGAACCAGATTCAGCAAAGCACCCCTTTCCAGGATCACAGCTCCCACCCCAAGATCAAGTGTCACAGGCAGCTGGGCTGTCCTTAGACTGCCACCTTGCTCTGATTTAGAAATCTGCAAACTAATAACTTGGAAAGAAGTTTACTTATCTCCATATCTTTTTCCATTATTCACAGACTTAACGGACACATTTTTCTCAGATAATTGTTTTTGCACGTTGTAATGTGAATGGGTTTCTCTATAAAGCATACTCGTGTTATTTAATTGGTGACCAAATTTTAAAGAAAAAAAAAGGATTGATTTTTCCCTATGTCTTAAAATAAAGTAGTAGTTGAATTTATAGTAGGATTGGGTTTTAGTTTTGTGAAACTTTCATTGGTCTCAGACAAATGCAAATATGTTACATAAATCCAGTCACTCAAATTTTTCTTGAGAACACTATATTTACTGCTCAAGATTTCTTTGCTTAATCTTGCCTCTATGTACCCTATTACCCTCCCCGTCAGGCCAAAAAACAAGCTACAACCAATTTATTTTGATAGTTTTTCCTATGCAGTGGTGCTTTTTAGAACATTAGGAAATTAGCAAAATAGCTTGAATCATTTTGTATACTATAAACCTTAATCCACGTTTAAATAAAACACAAATTGGTTCTTGTAGTCCCCTCCCCCTGCTTAATCTTTTCAGTGTATTTGCATAATCCGCCCATTGTCTTTCCTATTGTTTATTTCCATTAACCTGTGGGTAACACATTTTATGAATGGAATGTTACTGATCCCCAGATTACATTTAGCATTTCAGGGCTCTGAGGTCCCACTGGGTATGTTCTGAATTAGCATTAGCTGCCCACGATGTGTAAATAATTCAACACATTTACAGAGTACAAGTAATCCTGAATCAATAAAGTACAGAAAATAACTACACAGAAGCTTAATTAATCTTCACAAAACAAGTTTTAAAAGAAGGGAATTGTTTTGTTCTGCCTTTCAGGATAAATATTTGGGGTTTTTACCACTCTGACAGCTCTATAACAGCAAAGTAAAGTGGAAACACTCAATTATCAAATAAAATTCAACTACATTTAATACCTAATCTGAATACATTGAAGTCACCCTTATACCCACTTTGGTAATTTAATTACATAGATAAATGAGCCTGCATAGACTTGTCCTTTGATAAACCCTATCTTTCCCTTATCCATTTTTAAACATTGTATTTTTTTTAATCAAAGTTATATATAATATGCACATACTCTGAAGAGGAAACTAGTTTTAAATGAAGTTTTTTTTTTAAATGAAAAATAGAAGCCCTTTATAGCAATTCCACTCCACTCCAAGTAATTTCTTT
>RJWJ010037406.1:0-15528 GCA_004363605.1 Indri indri | reverse complement strand
TTGAGCATTTTTTCATATGTTTTTTGGCCATTATTCTGTCTTCTTTTGAAAAGTTTCTGTTCATGTCCTTTGCCCACTTTTTGATAGGGTTGTTTGATTTTTTCTTGCTAATTTTCCTGAGTTCTAAGTAGATTCTAGTTATCAGCCCTTTATCAGATTTGTAGCATGCAAAAATTTTCTCCCATTCTGTAGGTTGTCATTTTAAGCAAGAGACTGGCTAGATTAGTTTTATGGTGCTTCAGCTTATAAATTAGATTAGTTTTTCCTGCGTGTGTGTATTTATTGAGTAGTCAGGGGAGGTTGATGTTAGTGGGGACAAGATCATAGGTTTTAAAAATAGTTCCTTGTAGTATTCAAGCTGAAAATGATGGTATCCTGGGCTAGGGTAAAAACAGTGTTGATGGAGAACAGTGGGCAGACATTTACAAATAGACAAGAGGCAGTGATGGAGCTTATGGGATGGGGTGTTCAGACTGGCTGGATGGTGGTGTGGTTCATGGAGATTGAGGATCCAGGAATAGGTTTTGTGGAGAAGATGATGGTTTCAGTGATGAGGTGACTGCGGGATATCAAATCACTGTAGGCAGTTTTAATATGGGATAGAGTTAGGATGGTTAGCATAGAGACACTACAGAGAAGCCCCACTGAGTTGGATTACAGGCTAGTACTCATGGAGGGCCCAGGAGGGCCCAGGAGAAGCAATACTCACTCAAATGCTGCTGAGGCCAGTCCTGTCAAAAAAAATACTTGGTAATCTCTGCTGCTAGGACTGGCTAGTATATTTTGAAATTATTTTTTTGCCTACTTCATTGAAAGCCTCTCTTGTTTCTGCAGAGAAACAAGGTACTTTGTTTTATTTTATTCTGCCTTCAAATGACAAACTTCCTAATAGCCTTTGAGTTTTATCCCTTCCATGAGTTGGCAATGCTTTTACATTTGTTTTTAAACCATTTCAAGTCTAAAGAAAAAAAAGGTAGATAAAGATAAATTACAAATGTACCTACATTTTTTATTATTATATTATAATAGAAAATCACTCTGGCCTCAAAATTCAGTGCATTGTCATAGCTCTTAAAATACTCAAAAAGGTAAGTCACCAATATCTGTGGAAATTAAAAAAAAATACTCAGAAAGAACAAAAATAATGAAAACATGCTGGAGAAATGATGGTACTAGTTACTATAGGAAAAGTTTTTCTGAATTCTACCTATATTTATAATTATTAAACAGAATTTTCTGAAATACAATATCTGTTTTAGGTTGGATATGGCAAGTCTACATGACTTTTTAAGTAAGATGATATATATGCTCATTTTAATGATCATTTATGGAAGTATATGAACATATGATATGACTGAATTAGTAATCATGTTATAAATATGCAGATTTTTATTTTTCTGAGAAGTACGTTTCTTATCTTTTTTTGTTACATAGGCTGAAGAAAATCTTGGTATGGTGATGATCTTTACTCTAGTGACAGCTGTGCAAGAAAAATTAAATGAAATAGTAGATCAGATAAAAACTAGAAGAGAGGAAGAAAAGAAACAAAAAGAAAAAGAAGCAGAAGAAGCTGAAAAGGTGTATTTGAAAGCCTTGTTTTTGTTCATTATTCTTTAAGTCTGTTTTTGGTTGGTTGGTTGCGTATATTTTTGTCAATTTCAGTAATTTTTTTTTTTAAATCGCAAAAGTAAATAAAAGTAAATTTTAGTAAAGTTTTATTAAGAGTAAAATTTTACAAGTCCTTCATTTGGTTGGTGGAACAGCATGAGTAATGAGTGATAATCAGTAAAGGTTAGTAAACCTTATGCAGATAAGACCAAGAAATATAAATGATTTCACCTATGGTATAGACTTTAGGATTATAAAGCCCCTGCTACAGTGATTTATAAATGTAAGAAACCCTCAAATTCTGAAATGATGTGATAAAGCTATGATTTAGTATTACAAATTAATATGTATTCAAAACATATTAGTACTGATAGGAGCAACTTTCTTAGCAATAAATTGCTACAGTGAATACAGTGAATATATTACGTATCATCTTTGTTTTTTTGTATAATAATCAAAAGCAGATTTTTCCAGAGTAAACTGCTAAAACCAATGAGCAGGCAGAAATCAGATTAAATATTAATATTTCAAAATTTCAAACATTAATTTTTTTGTATTTTTTTCTTACAAGGAGTTGTATGTATTTGTTTAGATGATATCCTTAGTCTTTATTTCTTAAACTGCTGTCTCATTTATCTAATGACTTATGTCTTTTTAATTTTCTAAGAAATTATTCCATGGCACTCCTGTTACAATTGAGAATTTCTTAAATTGGAAGGCCAAATTTGATGCAGAACTCTTGGAAATTAAAAAGAAACGGATGAAAGAAGAAGAACAAGCAGGAAAAAATAAATTAAGCGGTATGATTCCCACCCGTAATCTAATTCTTCCCAAACCCTCATTTTTTATATAGCAAGAATATCATTTGGACAGATACCTATATGAAAATAATATACTTAGGTGTCTAGGACAAAAAGAAGACATATCTACATGATAATCTTTTTTCACATGTAATTTATTTTTATGACTTATTTTTGATGTAAATGTTGTAATTGGTAGACCCTCAGATACAGGAACATTCAGGGTCACAAGTTTTACAAGTGGTAGAGTCAAACCCATTTGTTTTTCTAGGATTCTAAGGCAGACTGGGTCTTCATTTGTTCATTTTATATATTTCATATGCCTTTTAGCTACTGAATGGGTTCATCAGTTTATTGAGATTCACAGAAAAACAGGTTTTTAGACTTGTTTTCTTAGATTATTACATTTTTTTCAAAGGGTTGTAGGGAAGATGCAGGATACTATGCCATTTGAATTAAACATACTTATTTCTTTTAGGGAAACAGTTATTTGAAACAGATCATAATCTTGACACATCTGATATCCAGTTCTTAGAGGATGGTAAGATAATATTAGAATTCCACATGTATATAGTGTGCTGACTTTAATTTTAAACCATGAAAATCAGAGTGTTAACTTTATTTAATGTAAATTTTCTCTCCCAAGGCTGTTAAAAAATACATTTTGAAGAATAAATTCCAATGATTGATCAATTTATATGTTTGAAATGAATGTTATAATTCTACAGCAATATATTTTTAAAATTTTATGATAGCTTAAGCAGTATCAAATATAGCAATAGATAGACAGTGATGGTCACACTAGCCCAGGGGTAGGGAAACTTTTCATGTTGGAAATCTGCATTAATTTAGCTGTAATCAAATAAGGCTGCATGCAAGAAACTGAAGTTAGCTATACTTAAAAATGTACATTATTTTGTAAAAAGCTAACTACTATGTACTTAATAATTTCAAAAAGTGAAAACTATTTGTTAATTTTAAAGTTAACGTTTTAATGACTTTGTTGTGTCTGCTTTTTGTTGGAAAGCATTGTTTAAAGGGTGAACTGGGTAAGAGTGAAGATCAAGTTAAATCTATCAATTCAATGACAAGTATAGTTGAGCTTTAATGATGTGCTTATATGCCACTATTGGAAGAGATAACTCCTGGTACAGGTCCCATGGTCAGTGACAATCAATTTTGTATAACCAGGGCAACATATCATCATTGTTTTCGATTTACAACATGCCACATTAAAAGTAATTAATTCTAGTAAGGCTTTTCTTTTTAATAACTGGATTTTTAGACTATGAACTGAAAACATGAAGTTGTCAGGCTCTACTGACTAAAACAGATCATTGTTAGTAAGATTTGCAGTAGTAGTTTGGGATTTTATTATTCATATTTCACATGCAGATTTATAAGTGTCTGTTGGGTACCGCTAATGAATTTTATCTTTTATTCCTGAGTGTAAGACCGAAAGTGAAATTTTTTTGCCTTTTGCAGCTGGCAACAATGTGGAGGTAGATGAGTCTTTGTTCCAGGAAATGGATGACTTGGAGCTAGAGGACGATGAGGATGATCCAGACTACAATCCTGCTGACCCAGGGAGTGACTCAACTGACTAATGGACTGTCCCCATCTGTAGAGAGGCTTGATTGCCACAGCATCTGTGGCTATGCTCAGAGGGTTTTGATTTTCCTTTCTTTTTTTCTAAGAAAAAATGATTTTCAGGAGAATATTCTTCTGATAGCTTTCATCATTGAACTTAATAAACTGACCTTAAAATTTCAAACATAAAATGTTAAATTCCTCTTATTGGTGAACAGAAGGTTGCATATTTTAAACTCATTTAGTTTTGGAGAGAGATCCTGCTTATAGCACCAAGACTTGAAGGTAGGCTGCTACTGTGCACATGTTGAGTTTATACACAAGGTATTGGAATGACTTTGAATTTCTATGCTGGAGACAGTGGCTACTTTTAGATTCCAAGTGCTGCATTCATATAAAGTATGAAAAGACTGAGGTGAATAGAACGTTAAAGCTTGTGGATTCTCACCTCCAGGCACAGTAAATTTAAGTTTTAGTAAAACCAGAAGCTCATATTTCGATCAGGAATAAAATGGACTTAATCTTTGTCTTAGTCCATTTTATATTGTTATAAAGGAATACTTAAGGCTGGTAATTTATAAAGAAAAAGGTTAAAAGGTTTATTTGGTTTACTATTCTGGATGGATGGAAAGTTCAGGATTGGGCATCCGGATCTGGTAAGGGCCTCATGGTGAAGGGGCAAAGGGGAGCTGCATGTGCAGAGATCCCGTGGTGAGAAAAGAAGAGGGCGGGGGAGGTAGCAGGCTTTTTTTTTTTTTTCAAATCCATCTCTGGTGGGAACTAATAGAGTGAGAACTCACTCCCCAGGGAGGAGGACATTAATCTGTTTATGAGGGATCCACTCTAATAACCCAAACACCACAACACTGGGGATTAAATTTCAACATGGAATTTGGAGGGGACAGATATCCAAATTATAGCAGTATTTTGGTAGTATTTAAGTCAGAATTATGTGTGGAGTTTTTTTAAAGGTGTGCATTTTAAAAACTAGGCCCTTCTCAGGTTAGATTCATAAACACTGAGCCCCAATCTGAATTTTAAAACAGCAACATCTCGTACTAGTTCTACAAGTGATTCTGACACACACTCCTGTTTAAGAACCACTGTCCTGCAATTGTGAAGTCTAAATATGTTGGTATTTATTTTCTCTGCCTCTCTTCTAATTAACCAGTCTGAAAGGCTCTGAATTCTTGGGGTTGTACATTTCTACAAGAGAACGTACAAAGGTTCTGTATGAGACCTTGGTAATAATTTGGGATGGTTGACTTGGTGGTTCAGGTAGAAGAGCCAGGCTTCATGCAAGTTATCCAGTCACTGCAGTTTTGGAGGACTGCCTCTTAAACCCAATGGGAAATGTTATTATAAATTTATAAAGCTATTATAAGTAGCTGCCTCCAGTCAAAAATACATACATGTGCCACATACTCATAAGCACAACAATACTAATCCCACATTTATTTTTGGAGACCTCATAATTAAAAGCAAATTATTTAAGATAAAACTATTATTGGGGGACTTAATACTTTTCAAGAAATCTTAGGATCCCAGAAACCTCGATGTCAGACCAATAGAATGGAGTAGGAGTAATGTTCAGCATTTCTATGCAGAGAGAAATCCAAAAGTTTGTGTTATGTGAGATTTTTCTTTTCCTAAGGAGATGTTCTTTTTGAAGCTGATCAGCAGATGCTTGAGAATCTGGAAGAAGCCATTTAATTAAAGTTAAAAAAAAAAGCAATGGTGAGCAATGTGGTGCTGAAGTCAATGATTTACCTTTGAAGTGTCAAGAATGATACCCCATTCACCTTCACCTAATTTTTAAGGACAAGTTATATACATTTTCTCTAGGTATTGAAATGGATTTCCACCTTTGCCATTTCAGAACCTAAAGGCAGAACCTAATGGTAAATGAAGACAACCTTGTTAGTTCTAATGACACTCCCAAGTATTTTTACCTAGATTAAATATTAACTTTACTGTTGGCTTTGTGTTCTGCAATTAACCCAAGACTATGCTTCTCAAATGGGAACACATACTCTCAGGATGTGCAACAGTATGACTCAGGGTATTTGGAGCAATAATTGGCCCATCTTAGATTATCAGTTTTGCTGTTGGATTTGGAAAATTTTTATTTTTGTTTTTCTACTTGTGCCAAATTTTATCAAAATACTGTTAGGTTAAAAAAACACAAATATGTGTATTTATTGCTATATCCCTATAATATTGCCAGGCACACAGTAGGTACCTAATGTTTGTTGAATGAATGAATTATGGAATAGAATGTAAAATTTTAGTAATATTTTAAAGGTAAAGCATGACAGATCAAAGAAATTTTTTATTTGCTATCTACAACTTTGATGAATGCTCCTAGATTCTGCATTACTTCATGCCCTTTTGCCAGTAGGGATGTCTTAAGGAAAGTTGAATAAATGCTGATCTAAGGCAACACATCTAAATGGTTACATAAACATTTCCCAGTTGAGGTAAAACCAAGAGGAGTGATCAATAACATCGTATCAATGAAAAGGATTGAGTTCATTTACTGTACTGTTACAAACTCCAGAGGTATGTGTACCAAGAAGCAAAGAGATATATTCTTGGATTCCCCCAAAAAAAGATGATTGTGGGTTTTCGATATTTGTGTGCTAGCCCTTTTGGGTGTTATGAATTGCAAACAGACAGTAGGTGAACTAAAGTAGCTTGTAGGGTTTTCTTCCAGAGAATATATGTGTCAGGCAGCAAAAGTAGGAAGCATTATATGATTATGTGTCAAAATGAGTCACATGATTCAAGAACTGTAGGAATTTTAGAAGTGATTAAGTGGTAGGGAAAATCAGAAGAGATGACACATGAAGTATGAGTTTATATAAATATATAAATGTGGATGGCATTAGTTTGCTGCTTTATGAACTATGTAAGGGTAACAGGAAAGAATGCTGCTGTAGAGGTATATCAGTGAAGTTTTCAGGCTTCCATTGGTGAAGTTTCATGTAATTTGGTCAAGTTACCTGTGTCAGAGGATGGATGACGGAGTCATTTTATTTTTTGGGCAAACTCATCAAAGGACTTTTAAATTTTTGTCATCAAACAAAAATGGCCAATGATATTTTTAATTTTACATCAAAAACTAATTTGCTTTACCCTATGTTAGTGACCAAATCTCAACTCACTTCTCATTTTTTGGTCCAACTTTTAGGAACTTTATTGACACCATGGACTGCATAGTAAAAAAAAAAAAAAATACACAGATTTGCTTTCCAGTTGTTGATTGGGAATGATCGCTTTAAAAGATCCATTAAATAAGCAACTATGGAGCTATTCTTTATCATTAAGGTGAACGATTTAATCAATTAATGTAATTTAGTGCTACTATGTGCCAGTCTTTGTGGTAGAGTTATGTCTTTTCCCCCTTCCCACTGTGAAGGGAAGAAAAGGAAATACAGTCAGCCCCAAGTTTTAATATTCTGACTAGCATTTTATCCATTTGTAGCCATGCCAACAAGTTTGTTATGCAATAGACCAAACTTTCAAAGTCATTCCCCAATACAGGCGAGCCCCTCTCCCAATGCGAATGTTGCTGTCCATGGTCCTGAACCATCAATGTTAGCTAGCATTTGGTTGTTAATCTTCATCCATGATGCAGCTAAATATTCCAGAAATACCGAACCAAGTGAGGAGAAAGATAGCAAAGGAGGGAAAGGAGATAGGAGGAGTAGGGGGAGAGAGGAGGAGAGGTGGAGAGACCGTTGGAAAAGCATAGCCCAAGAGATGGCAAGTGAGAAAAAACAAACTAGTGGCGATGTGTTCAAATAATGGAGGTAAACAAAATATGACAGAGAGAGGTTATTCTCAGTCCACCAAAGCTTTTTTATCTTTTTACACATTTAATTAACATGAGTTTTTAAATAAAATAATTGTTTTTCTACCACTTGCCATTTCTATTACGCATTTACTTATCTTAAAATATACTTCCTAGACCTTCTTATAGCTGGTGCCCCATCTCTACCTTTGCAGTCATTCTCCTCGAAAGAACAGCTTCCATTAGTTTTCTTGACTTCATACCGCTGCACAAAGATGAAGGGTATTTAGTTCTGAAAATCCTTTACTGTTGAACATTTCAGGTTGTTTCCAAATATTACATAGTGAACAAAGCACCATGAGATTAGTTGGCTGAAAATAAATTGGAAACAGAAAAAAAGAATCTTTTAAAATTTAAAAGTTCTTTTCTTTTAAAAAAGGTAAAGATAAAATATTTACCAAAGATAAAGTGTTGCAAAACTACCTAAAATAAAACTTCACAGCCACAGCAAAATTAATAATTGGGAAATGATAGTTTTGGTGAACTTTGGCATTTCAATCAAAGTCATATTTGCCTTCATTCACTTGCTCAATACCTTTAAGCCAATTTTCAAAACTCTTTCAATAAATTAGTTTTAAATTTCTAATTTTTTTCAGTCAAATTTCCTGTAGAACAATAGTTGTTAGGTTCCCACCAGAAAATGAGACCGGAAAGTCATGTTGGAGCTATATTGTGAAAGGCTAAGGAAGGAGATGGCAGCAAAAATCATGTTAATTATATATCAAGCTTATATTCTATGCAAACTAACCCCTTCCTACTACATGTATTATTGAACAGTTATTAACCTGCTATTTTATCAAGTCATTGGTAAATCAGCAGATTTCTTACTATTAAAACTATATCTTTAAAACACCAATACAATTGCCATATCACTAATATTACTGCTTTCATCAATTACAAAGTAATGTACTAGTTCTTCAGATATGCTTTTGAGCAGAAGGATGGAGCTGAAAATTGATTTGGGATTTTTTTAAAAGACAAACCTTCCAACAATCCTAAATCCCAGATTTTTTTAACTAGCATTTTTATTTTTTGAATGTGGGCATTTTCCTATTTATTGAAGATAATAGGAAAATCAAAATGGAAAAGTACATTAGAAAACTTATAATCCCTCCATGTAAACAAAGCAGATATTGATATCTAGTTGTGTAAGTCCCTAGACCCTTTTCTAAGTCATTTCTGTCAAAAATGGGATCCACTATGTGTATTTGATGATGGACCTTGTCTGCCTGCTCCCCCACTTTATTGTTAGTACTAGAATAATACCTGGCGGAGAGCAGGCACTCTACATATTTAATACAAATGGATGAGTCATTTTGTACTACCATTTTGTAATATACTGTAATTTTTAAAATACACAAATTGTCAGGGATATAGGTTGGGATAAAGATGAATGTGACAAAAAGAGTGTGTCCCCCCCCCCCATTTAGAAAAATGGATAAAAATACTTAAAGGTAAAGCTTTGGAAAATTGTTATACATACACCCCACCCTGAGTGCACCAGTATTTAAAAACCTATAAAACCAGTAACTATATTATTAATTTACAATAATATTCTGCCTGAAATTTACCTGTTAGCCAATTTGCTTTAAGCATTTTGTCAAATTATATTTAGTTGAATTGTTTTCAGTCAAACTTTATGCTCCTAGCTAGGCAATGGAATGATAAGAGATGGGAGATATAGTCTCTCTTCTTGAGGAATTCCCATATTTCTGGGTAGATAAATACAGTACACCTGAAAACTCACAGATGGTGCGATACCGCACAGGGGGGACATCTAAGTTACCCGGGGATTGGGATGGCCTGGGGAGTCTTCTCAAAAGAGGAAGTGCCTGAGATGACCAGTTGGAGGGTAGGAGCTGTTTTATTTGGCTTTATATTTATAGCTTTGCAGACAATCTATATTAAATACTTTTATTGGATGAATATGTGAAATCAAGTTGAAGATTCAGGGGAACGTGTTAAATGATGTATTAATATCTTGGGATTTAAGCTGGATGGAAAAAACAATGTAGGGAGAAATGGAGGAGTAGAAATCTCTCGAAAAATATCAAAGAAAAGAAAATTTCTAATGGAAAATAAGAGAAAGAAAGAAAATTAGAATCATGGGAGATTGAGATTGGAGAGAAGACTAAAGGAATTTAATATTTCTGAGAGGCTCTTTCACATAATGGCAACTTCCAGAGTGGTTCTTTAAGGTTGGACATGGCTGAAGTGAGATAATAATAGCATTGATGCAATTAATAAATCATGAGGTTAGAATGTTGAGGATGGGGTTATATTTGGTATACTGAAGTTGCCAAAGATATGTTAGCTCTTAGATATGTTAGTTGATCTTAACTCAAAAAGTAAGACAGTCATAAGCTTAAATTCCTGGGTTTTTTTTTTTTTCTTTTTTTCGGACAGGTCTATGTTGCCCTGGCTGGACTTGAACTCCTGGGCTGAAGGGATATTGCCCCCTCAGCTTCCTGAGTGGTTGGGACAACAGGAATGTGCCAGTGCACCCAGCTAAATTTCTGTGATTTGTGCCAGAGTTGAAAGAGGGAATTCTGAAGTCAAAGACTCAGAAATGGTGTACTTTGATTAGGTGCCTCCTAAGTGGCATATTTAAAAAAAAAAAAAAAGTAGAAAAGAAAAAAAGCCACGACACTTCACATTCGAAGACTTGCTGCTAAAACTGTACAAAAAGGAAAACAAATGTATTTCCTACACTTCTGTTGGAAAGACAAATGGTGGTGTGTGCAGGTGGCCTGGCCAGGGTACTGGGCTCATTATGAATGTTTGTGCTAAATGTGCCTTTAGGAGTAAAAATTTTTAGACTTCTTAGATATATTGGATTGAAATGATCCTGGGTTAATTCACCTAAACATTAAAAGAACTGGCTTTTTTATTTAAGACACAATTTTTCTCTGGAGACAATGATCTTCCTATACTGAAGCAAAGAAGTGGCTGGCAGCAGCTCTAGGGCTTCTCCAAGGTTACAAGTCTAGGGTAAAAATGTGTGTGTGTGGTCAGAATGTGGAATTCCAGCCACTCATCTGCAGTGGGCAAGAAAGGGAGTGTGTGTCGGGTTAGGAATGCACCTAATCCCCTCCAGTAGTAAAAGACGGGAAAATGCTGGAGAAGGTTCAAGAATATTATATAGGGGGGAAGGGCTATTAATGCAAAATTTTAAGTAACAATGTAGTGCAGAGCCATATTGGAGCCTGGGGCAAAAGAAAAATTAGATTTATTTAAAATTTTGATGTTTTGTTCATCATAGATTTTACATTAATTTTTATTTTTAAAAATATTGCCTTAAATATTATTTCTCTTGATTACTGAGTTTGGCGCCTCCTTAAAGTTTGCACATGAGACCACTGCCTCACTCGCCTCACCCTAGTCCTCAGCAGACCAAGAAGGCTTTCAGGATTCCCTGGCCTCCATCCCCAAGATCATTAGGTAGAAAGGCCTGGAGATGGAACCGTGTGGGGCTTTCAGGTAAGGGAGGCTTCTTTGCCAAAATGGAGTTGTTCTATGGACATCAAAATGAAGCCATATTATTGTTCGCCCCAAGCAGACAGTTAAACTAAAGCATTTAAGGACCTGGAAATTACTAGGGTGTGGACTAGTGCCACATGGCCAAGACATTAATAAATAGGTTATTGACTTTGGTCATACTCAGTCCAAACATATCTGAATGTGATAGAATCATGTTACAGTGAATTATACTCCATATATGATGGTATTGTTAATAGTTTGATTCTTGTGGAATTCAGACTGTTTTGAAAATATAGATCTTGAACATGTTCCACATGTAATTTTGGGATAAAGTTTTTTTTTTTAAATCCTGATCACTCTTGATATTAATTCGAATATATTTTCTGATATTTAAATTTTGTTTTTAAAATGTCAGATGGATTAATCTCTATTTATACAAAGTCCCTTAAGAGATGGGGTTCTGTTACTAAAGGTGTTTAAAAGGTAATTATTGACCTTTTAAAAGGTAAATGGTAATTATTGACCCTAAAGCCCCTGAAAATAACGTTAAAGTAGAGAGGCAAATCCTCAAAGGGTATACATTGAATGTTCCGCTCCTTTCCTTGCTATTATCAACTAATATTATGGGAGTCTAAGTGAGATAGGAAGTGTCTCTGTGCACATGTATTTTATGTAGGAAGGTTGGAGTTTCTCTCCATGACTTTCGGGCTCAATTGATAATGAACCTGCACACATTGAACCAGTCCCAGGGAGTTTGAGCACAAGGGAAAAAAAGATAGTGAAGATGTAATATTTAATATTTTAGGTCACCACAGAAATTTGACACATTGCTTAGTATTAAAATATATGATACAGTTGGTCAAACTGATGAACAAATGGTTGAGAATTGGGATTTTCTGTAACTGGGAGCTTGAACAAAAATCCCTGAACCTGTCATCCTCAGTTTTCTCGTCTGTAAGATGATAGTAATAATACTTCCTTAACATGAACAACTTATTTTTTAAAAAGAAAAAATGATCAGCATGTGAGAAATTAGTTACCAGGGAAGTTTTCCACAGGGCTTTGCCTACAACTTGTTCCTCTTTCCCATTTCACTTTATTCGACCTGCCCCACACAATTAAATTACTATGAAGAAGTATGTTCCATCTTTTTTGTAATTATTTCATTAAAAAAATACAATTCAGGAAAAAAAAACCACAAAAGATTACTTCGCTACGCAGGCTGTACCTTTTTAAGCTACAGTTGCACAAATGTTGCCCTGCATTGACATGTGCAGCAGCAAAACTGCCCCAATTTAGAACAAGTGTGAAGCGCATCCCTGCTCCTTAGCTCCCTCTTTGGTCAGCTGTGGCCTCTGTTGCAAGGGCATAGCAGTTCAGCTTCTCCCTCTGCCGGGTCATGCTTCATTCCCTCCCAAAGATTGTTCCTGAGAGCATTTCCAGTCTTCATGCAAATCCCAGTCTGTTTCCTGGGGGGAACCAACCTAAAGCATCTTACCAAATGACTTAAAATGAAACACCAAGGTGACTCAATGATAGATCAGAACTGGCTCAGGACAGAGTTTGGTAGGACAGGTCATCAGCTAGTAGTGCCCTTGGCGAGTGCCCACAGACATCGAATCATTCTAGGACCGCGGTTCTGCGTGGGTGTTGGGAATGCGCGGGAGCACTTCTGGTTCTCACAATATATCAGGGTGGCTGGGAGCCAGGTGCACTAGACATTTTCCGGTGTGAGTAAGTCCCACAAAAATGAAAGCCGTCCTAAATTTGAAATGATCTTCTGGACAGTCATAGCTGTGAAAAACCCATAGCTAGCTGAGTGTGGAAACAAATTCCATTTGGCGTCAAAATGCAGTTTGTTTCCCAAAGTTTTAGTAACCACTATTGTGTCCAGGAATTTATCAAAAACTTTTCAACATTTGAAAAAATAAGGTTGTCAATTACATGCCTCATATTATAAATGAACTGCCAAGACAATGTATCTATTATATACATTCATAGTTGTTTAAAGTAATTCTATTTACAAGTGCAATAATTTGGCTACTTTATTATGCCTTATAGTGTGGTAACACTTGAATATTTCATATGTAAATACATACTGTTTTATTATTTTCTTTTTATTTCTCCTTTACAGTTAGGGCACTATCTTGATTTTTTTCAAATTGCATATATAGTTAGATCATGTTCTCTGTGGATTTTATTTCAAGAGAGTAAAGGTATTATAATTTTTTTAAATATAAAGGAAATCACAATCAAATACTTCACATTTACTAGAATATCTAAAATTTAAAAAACTGACAATTGCAACGTTGGTGAGAATGTGGAGCATCTGGAACTCTCACTGCTGCTGGGAGTGTAAAGTGATATGACCACTTTGAAAAGCTAGAATTTTCCTGTAAAGTAAACCATACCTCTACTCAATAATTTTATGCCTGGCTATTTATGCAAGATATATAAAAATGTATGTCCAAATGAAATCTTGTTCAAGACCATTCATAACAGTTTTATTTATAATAGTCCCAAAGTGGAAACAACCTAAATGTCTTTCAAAAAGTAAATAAACAAATTGTGTTATTTTTATATAATAGAATACTACTCAAAATGAACTATTGGTATACATCAGAACATGGATGAATCTCAACCATTTTATGTTTAAGTAAGAGATGATTTATGCCATTTATACAGAGTTTTAGTATAGTAAAAATTAACCTATATTGATTAAGAAAATCAAAACAATGGTTGCCTCTGAGGTATAGGACATTGGCTGGAGAAAATTACATGGGGACCTTCTGGGTTGATAGAAATGTATGTATTTTACAAAATCCATCAACTATAAGCTTAACATTCATGAACATTATGGTATATAAATTATGCCTCAATTAAAACAAAGAGTACTGTGAGGAAAAAGGAAAAGAAAAACCAAAATAGGAGGGATATGATTGTGTTGAAAACTGCTTTTCTAGGCTATGAAGTTCCAGCAAGCTCCTGTAACAAATGAAGAAGGGCTAAGAGCATGTACTGACTACAAGAGACCTGGGGTGGGGATAAGGAGGCTACTGAGTGTGAGACACTTGAGACTTCAGACGAGGCAAGGTCCATGGTCACCATCAGTAGTTGCCAGTTTCCTGTAACAGACACCTGTGCTGATGCCCCGGTGGAGTGAGACTCCTCTAGGTAAAGGTCAGCAAACATCAAGAAGACCGAACATAGGCAGGCTAGCAGCGCCTCCCTCCATTGATACGTGGACACTAAGCTTCCTTCTGTGTTGTCCATTTGGGGAAGGAGGAATGGGAAGGAAGATTTATTGAGAGAGGAGCAACAGCCCAAATAGGGAGTTTAAATTGTCTTGGTATTTATTTGAAGTCATTGTTTAACACTAGAGGAGATAAGTGACATTTAATCTATAAGTTTAACTTTTTTATGGTGAAAATGAAAACTTGAGAATAAGATGATACTGAGTATAAGAAATTATGTCTCCCACCACTACTGTTGAGTAATAGAGCATAACTCTTTTACCAAGTTGTAGCAGAATTAAATGAGATAAAATAATTAAAGCCCTGGATGTGAATTGTATCATTGCTAGGAGGTGTCTCCTCAGGAGCAAATCACAAAGCTAATGAATAAGCATAGAGGACAAAATCATACAGGTCCTGCAGTTACACTTCAAAAATGTTGAGTGTCAGGTATACATCAAAGCAACAGCAGTACTTGTGTTGCAGCAAGTGTGAGGAGTATCTCTAGTTTTTATTGTTCCACATTTTTTTACAATGAAAAAATAAGCAAAAATAAGCGCATGCTTGAGTTTATCTGACATGGTTGTGAATGAGAGAAATGAGAATTATGTGCATTTTATTCTGAATTAGATACAAATACATTATTAACACTAAGAAAATTTTTTGTTCATAATAGAATCCCTTTTGCTAAGTGTAGGGTATATTCCTCATAGTGTCTGTACTGTGAATATGTAAATAATATTAAATTTAAATACCTCTTTGATCATGCAAAGGACACTGTCACCGTCTACCAGTCAAATTGAGTAAATTGTCTGCAAAGTGCTGTGTTCATGAGTGCCACCTAGTGGTTAAAGTACTTGTCACGTTCTAGCACCATATATGTTATATATATTAAGGATATATATATGGGTATTGGTTCACATGATTATGGAGGCTGATAATATGCCCCTAGGAAGCAGGA
>RJWJ010037405.1:0-15551 GCA_004363605.1 Indri indri | reverse complement strand
TACCAATTTGATGGTGAGTACATGTGGTGCTTGTTTTTCCATTCTTGGGATACTTCACTTAGTAGAATGCATTCCAGCTCTATCCAGGAGTATACAAGAGGTGCTATATCACCATTGTTTCTTAAAGCTGAATAGTACTCCATGGTATACATATACCACATTTTATTAATCCACTCATGTATTGATGGACACTTGGGTTCTTTCCACATCTTTGCAATTGTGAATTGTGCTGCTATAAACATTCGGGTGCAGGTGTCTTTTTCATAGAGTGACTTTTGTTCTTTTGGGTAGATGCCCAGTAATGGGATTGCGGGATCAAATGGTACTTCTACTTGTATCTCTTTAAGGTAGCTCCATATTGGATTTTTGTATAGGACAAGAGATAAGGGTCTAATTTCATTCTTCTGCATATGGACATCCAGTTTTCCTAGCACCATTTGTTGAAAAGACTGTCCTTTACCCATTGTATATTCTTGACAATTTTGTTGAATATACAAATTCTATATATATATATATAGAATATATATATATACAATATATATATGAATATACAAATTAAGCTTTGTTGAATATACTATAAATATGAGGATTTATTTATGGGTTCCCTATATTATTCCATTGATCTATGTGTCTGGTTTTATGCCAGTACCATGCTGTTTGGGTTACTATAGCTCTGTAGTATAATTTGAAATCAGGTAATGGGATTCCTCTAGCTTCATTCTTTTTTGCTCAGGTTGGCTTTGGCTATTCTGGCCCTTTTGTGGTTTAATATAAACTTTAGGATTATTTTTTCTATTTCTTTGAAGAATGTCATTGGTATTTTCATGGGGATTGCATTGAATCTGTAGATTGCTTTGGGTGGTGTGGACATTTTCACAATATTGATTCTTCCAATCCATGAGCATGGAATATCTTTCTATTCTTTCATATGCTCTTCAACTTCTCTCATCAATGTTTCATAGTTTTCATTGTAGAGATCTTTCACTTCTTTGGTCAAGTCTATTCCTAAGTATTTTATTTTATTTGTACCTACTATAATAAATGGAATTACTTTTTTGGTTTCTTTTTTGGATTTTGTACTGTTGGTATATAGACATGCTACTGATTTTTTATGTTGATTATATATCCTTCAACCATAGTGAATTTATCAGTTCTAATAGTTTTTTTGTGGAGTCTTTAGGTTTCTCTAGATATAAGATCATATCATCTGCAAACAAGGATAAGTTGTTTTCCTTAGCAGAAAAAGGAATCAGTAATAAAAAAAATCTATATAGCAAGAAAGGAAGGTATAATGGCTATGTATGTCAAACATTTATATGAGGATTAGAATTTGAGATAGTTTACTTGTAATCATTTCATTTTTCTTTATGTAATAGAAATTAATGTAATGTTCCAAGCATGAGGGTAAGGAGATATATAAGGGGGTCGAGCTTAATAAAAAACTACTATTGCAAGCCAGGCAGCAGATAAAAGCATAGATTCCAGTTGAAATGAGAAATTATGAACAAGTAGTGCTTACAAAATGCATATATGTTTACTTTCTTTAGTAGTCTTCCACTCTCTGAGTATAGGAACCTATGACACAGTATAGGATTGGTCCAGAGTTGGGGTTGTAGTTTTTCATGCTAGCAAGATGGTCAAGTTGGAGAATTAAAAAAGCAATTCAGTTGAAAAACTGTAGTGTTTAGAATTGTACATAATTCTTAAAAACTTGTTAATAATATCTCGCTTTGAAGATTTGAATGAAAAACTAATACCAGTGCCTGTCCATGTACTGGTGATCTTCCTATAGAATAGGGTAATGATTGTTTTTCCTTTGAAAAATAGTATTCAGCATACTTCATTAAATTCCCTTATTTGTAAACTGTTTATTCCCACATGTCTGAAGTATAATAACCAAAACATAAGATTCCTGAGACTGGGAGCTTTCAAAAGTTGAACCTTGGTTTTCTAACTTTAGGACTAAACCTTTCCAAAAATGGGAAGGTCTGTTGAATGACCACGAGGGGGTTTTGTATCCCCTCCATGTAACAGGGTAGGATGGCATACCGAGAGAACAACAAGCAGAAAATTTGTACCATCAATAAATTCAAAATTAAAAGTGTTAATTTGTTAGTGAAATGTACTAGACCAATTGTCTGAAACTATTTTTCTTGAAAAATGGAAGGCTCAGTATGTGTAGTAACTGGTTTCCAATTCCAGTTTCATGTTACAGTTAGGAAGTTTCCACCACAGGAGTTTAACTAGAATCAAGTTTGACCTTCTTTTCATTACAAACAAATAGATAAAATAAATAAATAGCAAAGATTTCCCATTCTGATTGGTTTGGGTCAGTCACCATACCATATAGGTTCAGGAGATAAGAGTCAACGACCTCTGGAAGCACCTTCCACTTGTATGAATATATGAGAATATTTGAAAATTGCTTGTCAGAAGGTAATATCCAAGGTCATTAAGACTTAGCTTGGCTCCCCAAAGGCTGGAGATAGGAGTGGGATAGAGAGCCCAAGTTTAGAAATGAAGAGTTATTCCTGATCTCTCCTGTACCTGAATCTTTAGAAGTCCTATTGTTTTACACTAAAGTATTCTAGCTTTCAAGCCCTTGTTCTGCCACTAGGTAACATTGTGGGTATTAGACAGATCTTTTCCCTGTTCTTGGTTTGAGGTTCTGATGGGGAAATACAGAATTTATGCAAAAGCACAAATTCCTTGCAGTTCTAATTTCTTTAACTGTGGCTTTATTGTCCTATCTTATGACTCTTGCAGATGGTAAGATAGCAGCTGTAGCTTAAAGTATAAAATTAGAAA
The DNA here is from genome assembly GCA_004363605.1 of Indri indri. NCBI lineage: Eukaryota > Metazoa > Chordata > Mammalia > Primates > Indriidae > Indri > Indri indri. The sequence goes on along the minus strand of RJWJ010037405.1, from coordinate 12,743 downwards.
TACATGCCTGGAATATTTAGAGGGGGCCAGGGAATGAAGAGAGACCTATGGCTATGCAGAGTATCTTCTAAACTGCAGCAGGGCAGAAACTCCCCAGGGCACAGCTGGTTGTTTTCAATGTCTGGGTGCCACCTAGGTTGCCAGAATCTTCCCATGTTTATATTTCTCTGAATGGAAAGGAAGAATGCTGAGTTTCCTTTGCCCTCCTCTGTGATTTATCATTCTTGGAAATGGTTTTTCAGAGGACATTATCACCTATTACAACCTCTTTTCGGTCTCAAATACTGAAGATTTCTTAATCTTGAAGTTTCTTTTATTTTGGATTAAGTCCTTTCTATTCTCCAGGGTCACTCAGATGCCTTGATTCCAATTCCCTGTCCCCTCTGAAACACTCTGATAACCCTTTCACGAATCTCCTTGGTCTTAACTCCATATACCACAGGGTTAAGAGCAGGTGGGAAGAGCAGATAAACATTAGCCAAAAGAATGTGAATATGGAGTGGAACATGGTGGCCAAAGCGATGCGTAAAAAAGGAGAAGAGGGCTGGTGTATAAGAGATAAGGATGACACAGACGTGGGAACCACAAGTCCCTAGGGCCTTGGAACGAGCTTCATGGGATGAGAGACGAAGGACAGCTTGTGCAATGAGAGCATAGGAGAGACCAATGCAGAACAAATCAACCCCAATGACCAACAGTGCGGCTGTCAGCCCATACACACGGTTAGGCCTGGTGTCCCCACAGGCCAGCTTCACAACAGCCATGTGCTCACAGTAGGTGTGTGGGATCACATGGCTTTGGCAGAAGCTCAAACGCCCAATGAGGAAGGGACATGGGAGCATAAGCAAGGAACCTCGCACCATAGCTACCACCCCGATGCGGGCAATGATTGTGTCAGTGAGGACAGTAGCATAGCGGAGTGGGTGGCAGATGGCCACATAGCGATCAAAGGCCATGGCCAGCAGCACAGTGGACTCCATCATGCAGAAGGCATGAATGAAGAACATCTGGGCCAGGCAGGCAGAGGCAGATATATGTCCAGATCCACACCAGAGGATGCCCAGTAGCTTGGGAACTGTGGAGAGGGAGGCAGCTAAGTCGATGGTTGAGAGCATGCACAGGAAAAGGTACACGGGCTTGTGCAGGGCTGGCTCAGTGGCAACAACGACCAGGATGGTTATGTTGCCCACAATTGTGGCTGTGCCCAGGCAGCACACAGGGAGTGAGAGCCACAGGTGAAATTTTTCTAGACCTGGGATACCCAGGAGGAAGAAAACAGAAGGGTCCATGTTTGTGTGATTAGGAGATTCCATCGACGTCCTCTTTGGTTAGAAAGCTCCACACAGTATCACATTACCTGGAGAGACAACATGGAATAAGGATACGAATGAGACTAGAGTAACACTTACTAGCTATATAATGTTTCACAGGCTTCATCATCTATCAGATGACTATAATAGTACCTATCCCCTAGAGTTAAAAGAACCATATGGGTTGGTATTTGTAAACAGGTTTGAATAGTACCTGACATACAATGCTTTTTAAATTAAATAAATGAATGTAATAAATGGTTCAAATAGCATTTAAATAAACTGGAACTATTTCCTAGCTAAGGCTTGTTGTCTTCAAAGAAAGGGATACACGCCATTCATTCCTCTTAAGAATATACCTGAATTCACACATACACACACATATATGCATTCTTTTATGGAGTATGAGATTACATGTGACTGTCAGTCTAGAATATAAACTGCAAACATAGTTCATTGGGTAAAGTTGGACATTATTTTTCTTGGCCTTTAAGTTAGAATAAGCTGTTATTTGGGATGCAGTGCTTAGTAATTATATTTTACTTTAATATACACTAGTAGTTTCCATAATGCACTAACTCACACATTTTTTTCACATATACCTGTTCAACCTTCATCTGAAATTCCGTAAGATGCTTTGTCTGCCTTTCCCCAAGTTGTTGAAGTTTACCCTTTTTGTACTTCATTCTATTTCCAAAATGGAAAATTCTAACATTTTCTTGTCTACCACTGGGTCAATCCTTTATTTACATTCTATAATATCTGCAGTGCTTGGTGATTTCTAAAAAGAGTATAGTCAAATACTTCTCAATCTCACCCTTCCACAATGGTAAAATGTGATTTGAGAAGAATGCTTTGACTTATACCTGAAAAGTGATGACTAATGTCTTGTGGAAAAAAAATTATACTAATCTCTCATTTATCCCACCTTTCCCATACCTCCAGCCCCTAAAGGGACACGATCCACAGCAGGAAGTACTTAAACTAAATGGAATTATGCAGAATATGTGGGGCTATGGTAAGGGGAAGAAAGAGAGGAATAATCATTAGGATAAAAGCTGAGAAATCATTTTAGCTGGAGCTTTCCAAAATGGGAATGAGAACTTTACTGCCCAGAAGATCATATCCATTTATTTAACCACAAATATTTAATGTACACATCATATATAATTAGCCCTATTTTAGAAACTGGAGATACTGTGGTCACCAAAAAAAAAAAAAAAAAAAAAGCCAGGAAATTTAGAGAGTTAGAATATAGTTATCAAAGGGGAATCAACTCTTTTGCCACAACTCTTTTTCTCACTCTGAGTGTGTACGTTATGTTGGATGAGAGGAAAACGGCTTTATTCTGTAACAAACCGGCTACTCTCTGTACATAGTCACTGAAAAAATAAATTTAAAGAAGAGGCTTCTCCATATTTGAAGCACACATAAGTTTCTTTCTTATAAGTGGATTTGGGAGAATAAACAACACCCAGAAAGGCCAAATATGTTGGTGCCCATTTTTTGTTGTTATTGTTCTCACAGATATAGGGACTAACCAAAGAAGAGGAGGTTGGTGAAAGTACTATTCTGCTCACATCTCAGAACCAATAAACCACAGGACCTCCAGAGAAGACAGGGATAAACCCCTTATAACAGGGGTGTGTATGAAGAATCTTGCACACACTGCTCTGTGAGCTTATGCCTGGGTGGGAAGAGCCAGCAAATATCTAAGGTTCCAAGCAATTGCAGTTAGAGATTGATCTTCTTTAAGGAGAACATAAATAACAAGGTGAATATTTGGACTTGGCCAAATATGTGACCATAACTGATGTGATTTGCACATTCTAGACCTCCACCTAATATTCAGGCAAAAATGTAAGCTGGATCTCATGCTTGCCTTCATGTATTTTTTGAAGAGGCAGGATATTTCAGAGGTATAGGATTTTGGAGTTTTTAAAGCACCAAGGTGAGGTAGTTAAAAAAAAGTGTAGGCATTGGAACCCAGAAAACTGGGAGCAAATCTTTGTATTTACCTCTAACAAGAGGTAAGTGCAAAACAGTGTTGCTTGAACAAGTAATTTTTCCTTTAGAATCCTACAGTTTTCTGATCTGTAAAATGGGAATAATGATACTTTGCAAGATTGTGAGAATTTAAAGAAAAGTACCTACTATGGTTCGTAGTGCACAGAAGGTGCCCATAAATTTGATTTATTATTACCATCATCTTCATTACAATGGGAAAATAATCTCCTATCCTATGCAGAATCTTTACTGAAGTTTTCTTAACCAACTAGAATCTAGTCTTTCCTTAAATGTTTCTATTAATATGATGTATAACTAGTTTGCATTCGGTGTAATTTGTTCCATTGCAGGGCCAACTGGTTGATAAACAAATGTTCTTTATAATTTGTTCTTTTATTTGCCCTCTAGAGTCATATAACAATCACCAGGAGATTGAGAAACAGCTTTCCTGGCTGTTCTTAGTCAAACTAGATGTGCTGAGCTATGGTTTTTATGATCCAGATTCGCTCACTGAAATGATGCAGATCTCTGCCCAACTGAGCGACCCAAAACAGATAACGGACCTGGGGTCAGCGTGTAGAGGCAAAGGGGCCCCACTCACTACACCACCTCATCCACTCAGTTTGTGCCAGATTTGTCTGCAGTGTTCCGTCTTCCAACAAATCACTCACCCAGAGCAGGGAGGCTTAACTTGATGATTCCTCTTTCAGGTTTCTTCCTGCTCTTCAGGTCTCTGATTATGCTTTATGACTTTTTTCCCTGTAGAAGCTGGATTGAGCACAGATTGCTACATATTACTTGATTAGATTTGCTCCTAATTTGGTTGATGTAAGTGAACATTACTTGAAATTCCTGTAGTTTTTCTTTCTAAAGAACTCCAACCTTTGCACACACCGATCCTTCGTAGGGCTGTGCATTCTTACACTCTCACTCACTTCCATCACTCTTTCACCCCGCTTACAGGTCTGTAGTCTCACACCACTCCTGGTACAAAACATTTTGTGATATGGATAAACTTTTGTGACCCTTCTACTCACACCTCACTCTAAATTCATCCCTCGAACCCAGTCACTAATATGACTCCTGTGACATTAAAGTCGTCACCCTCAATAAGATAAAAGTTCTCACCTCACAACTGGGGGAAGGCCTAGAGGATAGAAAAGACTTTTTATGCCCTGAAACTGCACCACAAACTGAAGGCTGTCAGTCTGTCTGTGCAAGAGGACAGCTGAACTTGGACTACATTTGCTTGTTGTGAAATACTGGGAAAAAAGTTCAAGGGAATCATTGACAGTTTCACAAATAGCGTAGTAAGTACCTCCCATTTCTTCAATCTGGTTAACGTATCACTTGCTTCTTCCTTTGCTGGAAGCCACCCGTTGTGCTCCCTCTTCAACCCCTCAGCCTAATGCTAGATTTTAACTTCTGTCTTAGGAGACCTGCTGACTAAAACTCTAACTCAGACTACACAGAGGTATTATTCAGCAAAATTTCTTTTTCTGGTCTTTAAATGTCATTCTCCCTGCTTTTTTGAAGCAAACTTCCCACAGCCAGTTGCACATTCAGACTTCTCTTGAAGACCAAGAAATACCTTTTTCAGAGTCTCTTCCTAGCCCAAACTCACATGATTCCAGGAGAGCAGAAATGAGAAGGCACAGCGTTGTAGGTGCTGAAGGCACAGCATCCTCAGAAGATCGCAAGAGCATTGCCATTCTCTGCCCCACTCTCCTCTGCCTGAAATCTACCTCTCAGTCCCCCTGGGGGTTTGGTGGGTTGCACTAGGGAGCTTCTATGTTCCCTTGGAAATTGGGCGTCCACATTTTTCTCTTCTGAATGTAGACGAGAAGAAAATAGAGAGATGAAGCTAGAGGCTTTTGTTAAAGAAGACATATTTGTAGTTTACTTCCTTGGAACTCTTTCTCTATTTTTGTTTTGTTTTGGTTTTAATTCCCCACATCTCAGTACTGGCACTACTTATCTAAGGGAACTTAACATTTTAGGGCCACTGAGGCTACAAGCACTGTGGTTATCTGAATGCTGCATTCTCCAAGGATCCCAAGACATGCTTTCCCTCCCACTCTTCTCTGTGGTTATCCCTGACCCATTCTGCTATGCTTGCTCCTTCCTGCAACTCTAATATTATAGAGAATTTACTGTATATGTCCTCATACTGGCCACTGTTACATAGCTGCAGTGTGACTGACTAGCTTTGTGAAATGCCTTGCCATCTTTTTTATATTACTTATTCAAGATGTAGCAAGATGTAGGAAATTGTACCCATATGTAATATTTACGAGATATGGCTTTGTTAAAGGGAGTTTTTTTGCATGTGAGGTAATTATCTCAGGAACTTAGAAAACCAGAGAAATTATACAGTAAATATTACCAAACCCACATTTTCTTGTGTCCTTTGTCCATTGTGCTTATCTGAGTAAACTCTATTGTCAGAGGTCTCCTTGGCATTAAACACACAGCCTAACTTTCTATAGGATTAAATTGCTGTTGGTAGCAATACTCCCACGCTCAAAGAGTTTATTTAGTATAGCCTTGTCACTCATATAATTTACTCACCATACATCCCAAGCCTTCTTCAGGTCATGAACAAATATCTTAAACCCCTATTCTCAGAAAAAACAGCTCCAGCCATTATCTAAAATCCCACATTATGCAAGGAGACTGCCAAGAATTGTCAATGTAGAATTATAGTCTCTTTCTACAATTTATCACAGTTCATCTCCTCAGCACCTTTCCAAATTCTCCTCTGGTCATGTTTTCCTCCAGCCACACCATGTCTAAAGGGATCTTTCCTTACCATGAGCATTCCCCACACATGGATTCTTTCAGCTGCATACTCTTGATTTTAGCTCCTAAGAGATTCTCTAAGCCAGTGGTTTAAAAATTTTGGTGCATTTCAAAATTACTTGTACCTCTTGTTAAAACACAGATTGATAGTCCACATCCCTGGAGTTTCTGATTCAGTAAGTTTGGAGCAGGACTCCAAAATTTTCCTTTCTGACAAGTTTCCAATTAATGCTGGTGCTGTTGGTCAAGGAATCACACTTTAAGAACCACTACTCTAAGAAATTAAATGTTTTTAAAAAGTGTGTTTTCATCCTTAAATTACTATCTCATCTGTACTCTTAGTGAGTTCTGTTATGCAATGTAACTACCACAAACATTTATAATGAGTCATTTTAAAAACCTAAGGCAGAACAGGCATATAGCAACTTTCCTTTCCCAGAACACTACCCTGAAAATGTTCATCTGTCTAAAGCTAAAGGTGCCTCCAATCCACCCCAATCTTATAAATTAGAAGCAAAATAAAAATAAAACAAAAGTGAAATAAGCTTTTGAAATCCCTTTGTTCATCCTTCAAAACAAGTCTACCTCTCAGCAAGTTTTGTAAAAAGTCCTGGATGGCACATTCAGTGGATCATATAATACCTTTGTGGTGTGTCAACTTGAGTAGACTAAACTACTTTTCTCAGAATCACTTTGTTATGTTTCCAGATAAGTGGGATTCTAGAGATAATCTCTCATGAAAGAAGATGGAAGGAAAAGGAAGTAGCAGCCATTGTATGGGCATACACACAACTCCCAGTTATTCACATACTAATATAAGTGCTACTGCAAAGAGATTTCACTGTTCTACTAGAACACCGTAATCAGTTGAATTTAAGTTAGAGGAATTATAGTGGGTAGGTATGATTTAATGAGTTAGAAGGCCATAACACGGGGCTTAGGCTTTCCTTGGCAAGAGAGAGACTTGTACCTGTAGAAACCAGCTTCATCCCATGCCTGGGGAGTTTCCAGCCAGCTTACGATCTTTATTTCTTGATTTCCTACTCTACGTACTTCAGACTCATCTAGTCAGCCCCCACAGTTATTAAATATGTAAGCTATTAAATGATCCCTTGAATGTGTATGTATGTGTGTGTGTGTGTATCTCCTACTAGTTTTGTTTTTTCTGATTCAACCTGACTAATAAAAAAACTATTATATTTTCTTAATTTATTTCAATGTATGCATCAATGTATTCTGCAAGAAATTTGGGATGTTTTAGAGAAGACAAAGGACAAATGAAAGGAGCATTAGAAATGGAAAACAACACAAATCAGACACAGCAAATATGAAAGCATTATGTGATATTACTATAATTTCCTAATGAAAGGTAAGTATTAAGTCTTAGACCAACTATATACTTTTCAAGGAAATATAATAAGAAGCAAGTAGTATGAGATATTGGTGAATCAAAAAATTAGAAATGTGAACCCAGCATGGTGGCTCATGCCTATAATGTCAGTACTTTGGGAGGATCACTTTTGGCCAGCAGTTTGAGACCAGCCTGGGCAACACAGCGAGACCTTACATCTAAAAAAATAAAAAAATTAGCTGGATGTGGTGTCATGCACCTGTAGCCCCAGCTGTTCAGAAGAGTGAGGCAGGAGGACCAATTGAACTCAGGAGTTCAAGGTTGCAATGAGCTACGATTATGCCACTGTGCTCCAGCCTGGATGACAAAGTGAAACCCTGTCTCTAAAAAAATAAAATATATTAGAAATGTGTAATAAATGGCAAATCTTTAGAAGCACTTCTAAATACTTTTAAAGTAAGAATACATAGAAGTCCACTATCACCCTTACCCCTTCCATACTGAGTATTGTACTGGAGGTCACAGCCATGAAATAAGAAGAAAAATAATAATAAAAAAATAGAAACCATGAATGATATTACTATTTTCAAAGAAAGTGTAAAATAATCTACGGAGAATTTGTTACGATGACCAAGAGAGGTCAACAAGAACGACAGGTACAAGATCAACATATATAGATGGGCAAAAATTTTGAAAAATTGTGGAGTAAGAGATTTTTATGCATAGAACAATGGATTATTAAAAAGAATGCCACACCATAAACCTGGATAAAAATGCATTAGAAATTCTATAGAACTTGACAAATAATAAAATATGTATTTTAAAAAGTCTAAGAATATCCACGTCTACAAGAGCAGGGTGGGGAGACTTGCCTTATTAGACTTTACAAATTATTAAAAGATACAGTTTGTTTCAAATTGTTACTAAAATAAAACTTGGAGAAAAAGAACTAAAAGCCCAGAAAGAGATCCATACATTTATTTGATATATATGGCATTATGATCAGAAAGGATAGAATGTAATAATCAGTTGGAGTTGGTTATTAATATATTTAAATACATAATGAAGTATGATGATTTCATGACCCAGACACAACATAATTTCTAGATGGATTAAAGATAAATTCTTAAGTTTATATTTATATTATATAAAAATCTTTATTTTGCAGGAATATATCTTAATGACATTGGGCAAACAAGAAAAATTAAGATTACAAATCACAAATAAAGCAATTGATACATGTCCCTTCTTCATAGTTCATATTAGCATGACATGAAATAATAGCATTCAAAGTAAATAGGTTAGGACAAAATTGCTGAAACACATATAAGTGAAAAAGTATTCATAAACATAAAATAAAAATAACTCCAAGTCAATTTATAAAAAGACTAACAACCCATTACTACTAAAAGTAGTCAAAAATGTATGAAAAGAAGTTGAATTTGATTAATTAATAAGGTGAGCAGAAAAAAAAATACAAATGTAAACAATAGTGAGATACGATTTCACATGTTTCATATTAGCAAAAATAAACCAAAGCCACTGTTAGCAAGAATGTGGGGAAGTGAGGAATCTCTGTGTGAGTGTAAAATGACAGAAATATTTTAAAGAGAAATTTAATAATATGTAGTAAAAGTGAAAGTATGCATAACCTTGAGCAAAGCAACTCTGTTTATTTTCATATATTATGTTGTAGGATATTCCAGTATTATGGAGTTGACAAAGATTTTCTGCTTGAGCAAATTTTAGACCAAAGAGAGAGAAGTCACATAACACCATCATTATATCATTACATGAAAACTTGGAATGATTAAAATTATAGTTATTTGAGAACTGCTTTTCAGGTCATGTTCCGCTTTGAATAAGAGGCCCAGTGGGATACCCTAATGAACTACTTCTTCCATCCTTTCTCCATCCTTGACCTCTGGAGAGTCATGGCTGTGCCCAGCTTACCCAAAAGACGAAATCATAGACTTCAAAATCTCCCTTATATCGTGGGAGAGCCTTGGCCCAATGTAATAAGAAGGCTTATATATTGTGTCGCAGGAAAGAAACAGAGGAGGAGAGCCCTGGTGGGCAGGAAACTCCTTCCCACGGGCTGTTTCTTCTAAGCTCAGCAAAAAATAGAGAAGTAGAGAAATAGAAGAAGAAAAGAGGCCAATAGGTAGAATATAGTAGAACATTTCTAGATAAGTTATGATTTAAATAATTAAAACAACTACCCCTGCTTCTCCTTCTTTCAATCAGATTGTTTTCCCAAAATTCCTTCTACCTGGAGTCCCAACTGATTGTATTTGAATGGCATTTATTTATTCCCTAGCCACTCAGCAACGTCTACCACAGTCACCTGAAAAGTATTGCCTCCCTTCTGAAAGTTGAGCACGTTTACAGAAGATATAAGGGGTTGAGGGAGTAAAAAAATCAAGAATTCAGGCTTTAAAATAATGCAAAAACATTATCAGGTATGACAAGGTGTAGGTGGTTTACAAATCCTGGCTCATAGTGAGTACTTAATGAGCACTAGTTAATGAGAGGAATCACTTAAAGGAAAGAAACTTAGCGTAAGTGCTAGGCAATAGAGCACAAATATAGGCAAAGCCATGATGTGGAGAAGGAAGGATAAGTGAAAATAACATTGAGGTAAATACAAGTTTGTCAATAAAAGAAAAGAGGAATGTGGAAATCATTCCAGGCAAAAGGAGCTGTTAGTCATGGGTCCACCTCTGACCTTATCTCCGGGACTCCGTGTACTTGACAGCAAGGTCACAATGAATTTCTTACTCTCCCTTCAATATACCTAAATTTTCTGATACTGTGTCTTTTCACTTATTGTTTCCTCTACCCAGAATGCTCTCCCCTCACTTCTCCATTGACTAACTCTTGTCATTGTATTGGGCTATGGCAAATTGTACTTCCTTAAAATTTTCCTTGTCCCCTGTACAAGGAAGAGTCCCTTCCTGCTCCCTTCAAACTCTTTTATGTCTTAGGTGTAGTATTTATTGAATGATGTCACTAACTGTTCATTTTCAAATTTATCTACTGGAGAAAGAATAATGAAGAAGAATGGGGAGCAAAGGGGACAAAAAGAAGAGGACAAAAAAAAAAAAAAAAGAGGAGAACCTGGTTTTGTGCACCCTCCCATGCACAGTTGCTGACGCAGCTCTTGGGCTGCTCATTCTCAGCGTGGCTGCACAGGGAAATATGCCCACGAGCTCTGAAAGAACATAAGTTTCTAGGCTCCAATTCCATACATTCTGATTCAATCAGTGGAGTCTACACATCAGTAATTTTTATATTCTTCAGGTATTTCTAATATGCAGCCAGGATTAAAATAGAAGCTTAAGATGCAATGGTACTTCACAGACCCACATAACAGGGAGTGGGTCTTGTGAAGGTTTGTGGGGAGCCAGAACAGCAAGAGCAAAACGGCCAAAAGTAAAGTGATCAAGGCGAGAGAGTGGCAAAAGATGAAGTTCAAGAGGTAAGCTGTATACAAGAGGTGCTATATCACCATTGTTTCTTACAGCTGAGTAGTACTCCATGGTATACATATACCACATTTTATTAATCCACTCATGTATTGATGGACACTTGGGTTCTTTCCACATCTTTGCAATTGTGAATTGTGCTGCTATGAACATTCAGGTGCAGGTGTGTTTCTTACAGAGTATCATTTGATCTTTTGGGTAGATGCCCAGTAATGGGATTGCTGGATCGAATGGTGCATATAAGAATAACATCTATTGGATGTCAGGCAGGGGGGGAGGGGGAAGGGGAGGGGGAGGGGGAGGAGGGGACGGATATATGCATGCACAGAGAGTGCAATATGCACCATGCGAGAGATGGGCACGCTTGAAACTGGGACTTGGGGGGAAGGGGGGACAAGGGCAACATACGTAACCTAAACATCTGTACCCCTATAATAACAAACAATAAAAAAATAAAATAAAAAAAGAGGTAAGTTGAAGCCAGATAATACCTTGTCTGTTAAGAGGATCATGAGTATTCATGATCAGAGTACACTCCGTGCCTTATACATACATCATGGTACATTTTGTTTCTCATATAATAAGAAGCCATTGAGGCTGTGGTATCATGCTATTTATATTTTTAAATATTTTAAAGATAATATGGCTGCTGTATGGGCAATAAGCAGTATGTCGGCAAGAGAAAAGTGGGAAGATGAGTAAGAAGTTAGATCAGTAGTCCAAGTGAAAACTAAAGGCAACCTAGCTAGAATGGTGATGGTGAAAATGAGTAGTGGGAAGTTTTACCAGAAGAAGGAATGTTGATGAGGCAGGAGAGAGGGGTATAATTGCAGGAACAAGTTTTTGAAGGAGGAAAAGGAAGTGTGATTCAGTTCAGAAGCAGATGAGTAAGCTAAGAATGTGGCAGGTCATGCACTGTAATAGGAGAACACAGCATCAATGCAGTGGGTGCTATTTGGTTGTTGAAGAAATGAGAGAATTCTGTTTTGGTTTCTTCTATTTTCTTATAAAAAAGAAAGAAAGATTTTGAGGTGGGAAGTGGAAGTGTTGGGAGATTAAGGACAGTAAAATGTCTCACAGAATAGAGGTATGAATAGAAATATGTTGATTGTGTGGTGTGTGGCAACTCTGCTGAGGACTGTGGTTACACTAGAATCAATGACCACTGTTGTGTGTTTCTTGGAAGTCATGGTCAGCTGCTCAGGTATAGATGCAAAGCAGGTAGAGTTGTGTTTAACAAGCATTACATCTTTACTATACTATTACAATTAAGGGAGAGAAGAACAAAGAAGTACAGTATAAACACAAGCAAGTGATTATACCAATGGAACATATTTTTTTTAACCTGGTGGGAGTTAAGATGGTAACAGACAGGAAAAGGTGGTAGCGTTGATGAATTAGAAATCCTTATGAAGTCAAAGAATTGTTGAAGTAGAAAGTACGGGGAAAAGTGACCTGGAGAAACATGAGCTAAATGTAAGATCCCTAAAAATAAGATTTTAAAGGTGGTACAGTTATTCTAGTGTATTATTTGTGATATTGTAAGTGAATGAAATGGGGTGAAAAAAAAGACCATTGGAAGTAAGGAGGTCAAGAAATAAAAGACCAGACTCATTTTTGATTGCTGATATGAATTAATTATAGGCTACAATTATGACACAAGTTGTGACAGAAGGAAAGGCATCAAAAACCTTACTTGATATCTAAGACAGGTACCCAAAACCTAACTTAATAAGGGAAGGTATTGGAGGATAATAGATAACTGCAAGGAGAGTGGGAAAAGAG
>RJWJ010037404.1:0-15557 GCA_004363605.1 Indri indri | reverse complement strand
CAGGCATGCGCCACCATGCCCGGCTAATTTTTTTTCTCTATATATTTTTAGCTGTCCAATTAATTTTCTTTCTATTTTTGGTAGAGACGGGGTCTCGCTCTTGCTCAGGCTGGTCTCGAACTCCTGAGCTCAGAACGATCCGCCCGCCTCAGCCTCCCAGAGTGCTAGGATTACAGGCGTGAGCCACCGCGCCCGGCCAGTAACAACTATTTTTAACACATTGACTGCCACACTAGAAAAAAATTTTTTTTTTCCTTGGGGCCACAGTGTTTTATTAGGAAAATAGAATTAAAACTTTGAAAACAAAATGATCCTTTCTAATTGAATGAAAAATTTGTTATTTTTTGTTGTTTTCTGTGCATGAGTTATATGCAACTTGAAAAGTAGTGAAGAGACATGTCAGTTACATAAGCTACATATGCTTCACAAGGCCCTGGGCTCAAAACCAGAGTGAATTAAATATAACTCACGTGGCAGTTAATGTGTTAAAGTCTGAGTCTTGAAGTCTAGATTGGATGATGCTGAATCTCCATTTGCTCATTCCTTAGCTTGTGAAAGATAAATTAAAAGGAAAAGGGATTTTCTCTGTTAGGACCAGTGTTCTTATAAGAATCCCATATTTTTAAATTATAACACATATTTCCCCAGCTCACCTTCTATTTGAATGGGAAATTAGATTTGAATTTTACAATCATTACACATAGTACTCTTGAAATAAAAGCTCTATAATCATATCATTCTTTCATCATAGACCAAAATTATGAGATGGTGCATAATTGTCCAATAGAATAAAATAATGATGATATCTAATTGCATTCAAATCAATCTAAATTTTACGCATAGGACATTCATGTTAAAATGGACTGGAATGGGATCTGCAAAATAGTTAGTAAAATACTAAGGTATAGCAGTCCCGTTGATATTTTTGCAGACTTACCACAATCCAATGCCTAGCAAAGTACATGGCACATAGCAGATGTCAAATAGTTGTTGAATTAATAAAGGAATGAATGAATGTACAAATAGATGCACACAATTCTCTATAATTTACACGTTTTCTTAGTGCATTTTCCCCAAGGAGTACTGTTTCCTTTTCCTCTAATCTATTAACACTGTCCTTGCTTGTATAACTGCACTTGTTAGTCCCTTCTTCTCAAGGCTCACGTGAGTCTGCAGCTGTGCAGAACAATCTTTTGGTCATAGAGAGCTAATATAATGAGATTCAGAGATCTATGTTGAGAAAACGCCTTTTAAGTATTTCTTTTGTCTCCTGTGATTTTAGGTAGTAGCCCCCAAGTTACAAAAATCAAAAAACAACCTATTAAGCTTAAAGTGTTCTGTTCCCCACATCCATGGATTCATGGTTGAATGCCCTGCAAAATATTTCCCTTGTCTTTGCCCTGGATCATTTGAATGTTACTTTATCTAAGTCTTATAGTTCCCCATTTACTCCCACACTCCGACTCCATGCACCATTCATAAATTCATACAATAGCAAAGGTTTGCTGCTTCAAAATAAGAACACACTGACTTTTAGTGAAATCCAGTCCACCTCAGCATAATCAACAAAACACTGACCAAAGGACACAGGAAAATGCAGTGTGACTAAAGAACAGCATCTCATATATCGTTTTTATAATGTTGGTGTGGCAGAGTGCTGTATATCTGTGCTTCTGTGGTTTCGGAAACACAGCCCTAGGAAATGTGCAATATAATTATGTCTCCTAATTTCAATAAGGCTTGCTTTGACAAGTGGCTAGAAATAAACTCAAAATGTGATTGAAAGCCAATTTTTGCTGTTTTAAAAAAATGTAACATTCAATCAAACCAGAGGTTGGTTTTAAAAGAAATGTCATTCTCCTTCTTTGAGTCTCATAAAAAAACACTAAAATATACCCGCCAGAGAACACTTAACAAGAGCTAGGCTCTAAAGAAATTAAAGAATCTGTAGAAAATACAATGGTGCACCTGAAAATATTCTCTCCTTTGTGTGAAATTCAATTACATAGAAAGCAAACAAATGGAGCAAACAATGAAAATGGCACATGGGATTTTTTTTCAATTACTATAAACTGCACACTCTAAAACAAAAGACCATTTATGCAGCCAATTGCATCTAATGATGTACATTGTTCCCCCGTCAGGCTATTTCTGATGTTAAAAATGCTTTCTCTTGGAGCCTCACACCACTAAACCCAATTATTAACTCCTTTATCACAAGAAGTTATCTCTCCCCATAAATGCAGACTAAATAATAACCTTGTTCTTATCTAGATCTTTTTGTCAAAAAACTTTAAAACTTTGACAATACTAAGAAAGACTCAATAAGATATTTATATCTTTCCAGAAATATTTTACTGAGCCTGCTGGAACCATTCTAAAGCAGAAAAAATAAAAAGTATGACATCTCTTTGCTTTAACTAAACTATTACTAATATATTATTTTAGAATAAGAAAAAAAATCTACTATAATATACAGGTTTCAACCTCCTAAAAAAATACTGAAACCTAATCTACCAGATTAATTCTCTTAATCCAGTTTCTGCTGTTATAACAGAATACCACAGATTGCATCATTTGTGAAGAAAAAAAGTTTATTTGGCTCATCGTTCTGGAGGCTGGGAAATCCAAGAACGTGACGCCAGCATCTGTCAGGGATCATCCCATGGAGGAAGTGTGGAATGTGGAAGGGCAAGAGAGGAGAGAAAAAGGGAGTTGAACTCCTGAGGCAACTAACCCACTCCCATGATGAAGGTATTAATCCATTAATCCATTCATGAAGTAATCTTGGACTTGTCTCTAAAAAAAACAAAAAGTCCATTCATGAAGGGAGAGCACTCATGATCTAATCACCTCTTAAAGGTCCTAACTCTCGCTTCCATTGCATTGGGGATTAAGTTTCCAATACATAACTTTTAGGGTACACATTCATTAATCTTCTAAAAAATCACAGTACTAAATTTCTTCTTTGGACTCCGTGAAATAATGATCTCCTTTTTTTTTTTTTTTTTTTTGAGACAGAGTCTCACTCTGTTGCCTGGGCTAGAGTACCATGGCATCAGCCTCGCTCACAGCAACCTCAAACACCTGGACTCAAGTGATCCTACTGCCTCAGCCTCCCAAGTAGCTGGGACTACAGACATGTGCCACCATGTCTGGCTAATTTTTTCTATATATATTTTTAGCTGTCCAATTAATTTCTATTTTTTGGTAGAGACGGGGGTCTTGCTCTTGCTCAGGCTGGTCTCGAACTCCTGAGCTCAAACGATCCACCCGCCTCAGCCTCCCAGAGTGTTAGGATTACAGGCGTGAGCCACCGTGCCTGGCCAACAATCTCCTTTTATATTTAAAATATGACTCATGAGGCTGAGTGCAGTAGCTCATACCTGTAATCCCAGCACTTTGGAGGCTGAGGTGGGAGAATCACTTGAGGATAGAAGTTCAAGACCACCATGGGCAATACAGCAACACCTCATCTCTACACAGTTTTTTTAATAAATAATTGACTGGGCATGGTGGCATGTATCTGTAGTCCAAGCTACTTAGGAGGCTGAGGTGGGAGGATCACTTGAACCTGGGAGTTTGAGGCTGCAGTGAGATATGATCACACCACATTCCGACCTGGGTGACAGAGTGAGACCCTGTCTCTAAAAAAATAAAATAAAATAATAAAATATGACTCATGAACAATTAAACTTTGGCTGCAAAAGACCAAAAAATCTTAACAAATCTCTGTGAATAGCACATGTCCAGGAGAATGATACCAAGAGAGGTTGTCTTAATTTAGAATATATATACACATAAGTTATATATCTTACTAGAAGATACTAGCAAAATTTGGGATTATTATTACATCAAATGACAGCAAGATGTTAAGACATTGCAACCTGAGTTGTTTTTGTTCGTTTGTTTGTTTGTTTGTTTGTTTGTTTGTGACAGGATCTCTTTCTGTCACTCAGGCTGGAATGCAGTAGCACAATCATAGCTCACTGCAGCCTTGAACTCCTGGGCTCAAGCAATCCTCATCCCTGAGCCTTCCAAGTAGCTGGGACCACAGGTATACACCACTATGCCTGACTAAATTTTTTTTTTTACATTGAGATTGGGGTCTCGCTATGTTGCCGAGGCTGGTCTCAAACTCCTGGCATCAAGCTATCCTCCTGCTTTGGCCTCCCAAAGTGCTAGGATTAAGTGTGTGGGCTACCACGCCTGGACTGATGTTTTGCTTTAAAGTACCAGCTCATGTGTAAGGTATCCAGGAATTCTACAGAGCCTTTCTTTCTTGTTTACTCCAGGTGGAGGTGGAAGTTGCTACTATCAGAGTAAGAGGTGCAAAGTCAGAACCACAAACATGCATCCCGCTGTTGAGCCAGATGCTTAGTGTCTGCCTGAACTCATCAGAAAAAAACCCACGGTTAAGCTTGAGATAGTAAAATGGTATTCAAGAAAAGTAAGTGCCCTAGGTCTTGATGCTAAAGATGAGTATTTTGAAGTTACCTCAGTGGTGTTTCTTCCACCTCTTATCCTTCTGCAACCTCTTTGATCTCCATGCCCTCCATCTGTTTTGAACACATAAGCTATCGAACACATAAGCTAACTCATAAGCTATTCCTTTCTCTTTTTATTCTTTGGTACTGGGCAAAATTCTTTGTCTCTAGGATCCACCAATATTTTTTTTAACTGGACCTTCTCCCTCCCAACTCCTCACGATTTTTATTTGCTTTTCCTCATCTCGCTATCTAAACCTACATCACTTGGACTTAGATATAAATGACTTTCTACAGATGTTCTGCTCCTCCCAGGTAGATTTAACTGTTTTATTAAGGAACAATCCTTGAGCCAAAAGAAACTTAAATATCAATCACAAGCTGGTGGTATTTGCATTTCTCCTTCTACATTCAAAACACATTCCACCACCCCGCTTCTCCCATGCCTCCAAACAGTACCTTCCATTTGTGAAAGCTTTGGGATCCCACCTACATGTACCTGAGGCGATGGTACGACAGGCCTCACCACCTGCCAGTCCTTTTTCTGGTGACAGTAGAGTATGGTAGAAAGAGCACTGGGCTTTAGAGTCAGACAAACCTGGAATCCAATCCATTTGCTAATATTGAGTCTTGAGCTAGTTCTTTCATATCTCTCTGAACTTCAAGGGTCCTCATCTGTAAAATGGGGAAACAATACCAGCCTCCAGGGTTGTAGTGAGGATTAGATAACATGTGGAGCTCCAGATGGAATACGTGGCACAGAAAGGTAGTCCTGAGGAATCTTCCTGGTGGGGGAAGTAGAACAGAGAAGTGGAAGTTTGAAGGCGTGAAATGAAGTATTTGTGAAGTCTCTGAAAACTTTGTCTTGAGCCAGTCCTGGACATCACTATTAAGGAGGGGTATTGTTTTGTTCATGAATTCGTTCATCCATTGGCCACAGTTACTGAGCTTCTCAGCTAGGGCAGCAAATGGGACAGTCTCATCCATCACTAACTATAAAGCAGAGCACAGGTGCTGGCACTCTCAGGGAAGAGTGAAGGGCAGGCTGGAGAGGACAGTCGGCAAGGTCCCATACAAGAGGGAATGTTTCAAGTCGAGTCACATACGGTCAGAGAGGGGATTCTTAGAAGGACGGCAGAGGAGTTTCAGGGCCACATACGAGTGGTTCACACGGGTCTCTTTAGGAATAAGTAGTAAGGAGCAAATGCACCCCCTCTGGAGACGTGCAGAGTGGCGATGTCCATTGTGGGTGCATTCAGGCTACAAGGGGTTCCAGATTTTCTTTCAGACCAGCTGGACTGTAACAATGAGAATAGCTTTAAAGACCACCAACTTGAGGGGGCAGCTTATTTAGAAGGAAGAATCTGCAAGCAAGGGAGTAAACATGTTTACTATATCCTTCCACATGGGATGAGGCAATCAGATTCATTGTATATTTGATAATATGAATAACCAGTCTAAAAGTTTCAAATATAAATAAGAGTAGATTAATGAATAATGGAGTGATGGCTTCCTCTGTTTGATCCTGTATATTCCTGATTGCATTGTTGAGAAGAAGAAGAAGAATAGTAGATACTACATCCTGGGTATTTTGTACATTTCAGAAAATGATTTCAGTGCTTTAACATTTATTTTTTACAACAACCTTACAAGATAGACAGTATTTACAAATCCCTACTTTACAAATGAGGAAACAGAAACTGAGAGGTTAAGTAAGTAGCTGAAAGCCACACAGTAAGTGGTGGAGCTGAGTTTCAGACGCAGAACTGCCTACAACTCCAGAACCAGATTCTATACTACTGCCTACATGCTCACTGAAACTCTAAATGGCTCTGTGGACATTCCCAAAATGGGAACTTATCCAAGTGCTCTTTGCTTTTTCCTAATATCTATTATGATAAAAATATTACTAGCATTTACTATACCAATGATAAATTTTTATATCGTAAGAGTTTTAGGTCTCAAAGGGACCTTTGAGGTATTTAATGAACACCCACAATTCCACAAATAAGGAACCAAGCTATCTCAAGTTCAACTGAGCTATAGCTAAAACACCAATGATTCTTTTTAAAATGTTAGACAGTATAGACCTCATTGTGTTTATACATATATATGTACTAATGATGATAATTACAGTTTGAAATTAAATGATGATGTACTAAGAAGATACAGGTACCAGCCTATCCAGGATTTCGACACAAAAAGTTGGGATGTTTTCAAACCTTATTTATTAACTTTGCTGCTGGTCCACATGGCCAAAAGCAAGTGAAGGTCTGGATGCTGGCTATTTGGCTCTCCCTTAATCTTGCTTATTTACTTATTTATTTATCTTATTTATTTATTTTGAGACAGAGTCTCTGCTCCATCACCCCACCTGGAGTTCAGTGGCACCATCAAACTCCTGGGCTAAGCGATCCTCCTGCCTCAGCCTCTCGAGTCGCTGGGACTACAGGTGCTGGGACCACCACGGCTGGCTAATTTTTTCTATTTTTTGTAGAGATGGGGTCTTCCCGTGTTGCTAAGGCTGGTCTCCAATGCCTGACCTCAAGCGATTCTCCCACGCTGGCCTCCCAGGGTCCTAGGATTATAGGCATGAGCCACCATGCTCCACCCCCTTAATCTTTCTTAAAATATCAAAGGTATATTTATTTTTAAAATATCCTTGGTGGATAAATTTTTATTTAAAAATCTAGTCCTCCAAACTGAATTTATTTTTCCTCTGAAGTAGAAGCAGCAAAACCATTTTAAAAGTAATTGAAAATAAAAGCATTGCCTAAAAAGCAAAAACTATTCAAAAGTCAAGATTATAGGATAAGGCCATCACCTAAAAATAACAAGAGACAGAAAGTTCAGCTTGTGGGTTTTTACATTGTTTATTTTTTACCCTCCCATTCTTAGTAGGATCACTTTTTTCCATAACCAGTTTACTGATCATTTGGAAAGTTTGTTTTTTTAAAATAACAGCGCATCTGTTTCCACCATAAAATGACAAAATAAATTTTTCTTCAGAAGAAAAAGTGTTCAACCTCATTAATAATCAAAGAAATACAGATTAAAATGAGATATCATGTTATAAACTATGAAATTGACTAAGATCAAAGATTTCTCCACCCACCCCCAACTCCCAGTGTTGGTCATGGTGTGAGAAAACAAACCTATGCAGTGTTTTTTGTTTTTGTGTTCGTTTTTGTTTTTGAGACAGAGTCTTGCTGTGTTGCTCAGGCTAGAGTGCGGTGTTATGGTCATAGTTCACTGCAACCTCAAACTCCTGGGCTCAAGCGATCCTCTTGCCTCAGCCTCCCGAGTAGCTGGGACTACAGGTGCATGCCACCATGCCCAGCTAATTTATATGGCATTTTGACAATATTAAGAAATAAACTATAGCAATCTTTCTGGGGACCATTTGCAAACATCCCTTAAGATGTGCATTTATTCGGCATAGCAATTTCACTTCTAGGAGTGTAACCTACAGAAACAATGAAACTTCATGTGCAAAACTTTACCTATAATAATGTTGATAACAGGTTTGTTTGTAATAGGAGGGAAGGAAGGAAGGAAGGGAGAGAGGAAGGGAAAGAATAAAGGAAATCAAAATCTCCATCGATAGGAATTGGTCAAATAAATAAATACAGTGCAGTGCATGCATAAAAAGCAATATTATTTTTCTACTGAAAGTGATGTTGTGGATAAACATTATTGAAATGGAAATTGTACACATATGTTACTAGGTTTAAAACAAACAGATTATAAAATTCTTCTCTTTTTTTGTTACAGTTTTACAAAATTCTATGTAACTGTATGTTTCTATTTATACAACTCTCAAGATCAGGTAAAACCAATAAGCAATGATAGAAATCAAAACAATGGTTGCCGGGGAGGGTGGAAGGAAAGTAAGGCTGACTTGGAAAGAAGTAAGGGAACTTTCTGGAGTGATGGAAATGTTCTAATATGACATTCTTGGCATATGGCTTGTTGGGGGTGGGACAGCAGGATGGGTATCCATTTGCCAAAATTCATTATGATGGTCACTTAACGTCTATGAGTTCCATTTTGTGTCAATTATATCTCAATTTAAATAAGATACAAAATCGCCAAGTGTACAACATGATCTCAATTTTATAATAAAAACAATGCTTCTATTTGTACACATAGAAAAGGATTTGGAGAGCATTTTAGCCTGTTTTGTGCTACTGTGAGAGAACACCACAGACTGGGTAATTCATAATAAACAGAAATGTACTGGCTCACAGTTCTGCCAGCATCTGGCAAGGGCCTTCTTGCTGTGTCATAACATGGTGGAAAGGCAATAGAGAGAGAGTGAGAGAGCGAGAGAGGGCAGAACTTGTCCTTTTATAAGGAACCCACTCTTGCAATAATGGCATTCATCTATTCATGAGGGATCTGCCCCCATGACTCTAAACGCCTCCCATTAGGCCCCACCTCTCAACACCACTGTATTGGGCATCAGGTCTCCAACACATGAATTTTGGGGGACACATTCAAACCATAGCAGAGAAGATTTTGGGGCAGTGGGTTCGTAGATTTTTTTTTCTTTTTTTCCCCTAACTTGTCTCAACAAAGCATTGTAACAATTAAAATAAACATAAATATGTAAATTTATCCAAATATGATTCAACAAGCCTCTCTTGCCCTTAATCTAGATATTCCCTCATACCACATCAAAGGGTAGTACGCAGATCACCCAAAGCATTGCAGAGGTGCTCTGAGGTTCCATGGAGGGCTACCAATGGGCTCCCACCATGCAGAGATCCCTCATTAC
The DNA here is from genome assembly GCA_004363605.1 of Indri indri. Lineage (NCBI taxonomy): Eukaryota > Metazoa > Chordata > Mammalia > Primates > Indriidae > Indri > Indri indri. Next base: position 6,290 of record RJWJ010037404.1, on the reverse strand, counting down.
ATGCACTTACTGGTCATTTGTTTTATACTTTCAGACAGCTCCAAATGCCAAAGTTAAACCAAGAATTTGATCATTTTGAGGCATGCTTGAAGTAGATTTTATTTCTAGAGCCCAAATCCCTCCCAGGCCTAGAGGAAAAAGCTTCAAATTCCTAAAGGCAATGCAAACGCTTTTGGGGCTGAGAAGTAGCTGTTCCTTTGCATGTGTCCTGCCAAGCTTCCAAGAATGGTTTTGCCATTAGTTCCAATTCCACAAGCAGCCCAGGCTGAGCCCCTCCACCTCCAGCAGCCTATTACAGAGAAGTCAGCCGGTCTTCATGTGACAGGGAAGCCTTCTATGCCAGGTATGCTCACAGCCAAGGCTGGGTGTCTGCCACCTCATGCTGGTGGCAGCTCATGTTCACATGCAGCCACGAATCTCAGCACAGGCTGTTGGGTAGTTAACCATTCGGGCACAATTACCTACTAACAATCATGGTGCAAACAACCGTGGGGCAGTTAGTTGAAGGGTGGGAGAGAGAGGGAACAGCAACAAGAAGAAATAACATAATTACACTCCTCCTCCTTAAAACCCCTGCAGTATGGATACAAATTGAGAACCAAGGTAGGTGGGAATAAGTGAGAACAGAAATCTGGCTTTTCCTGGGAATACAGCCAAAGAAGCTGGTTCACAAACAGTTGCAAGAGAAGCTCACCTCCAACAACCTGGCTTGGATTAGGCCAGAGTGGAGCCAAATGTCCAAGGGATCTGTATCTCTTGCCCACCGGACAGCTTGACAAAGATGTCCCACAGGGTCATCAGAATCACCTACTCTCAAACCGAACTCAACATCCTTTCCTTGCCCCCACCCTCCTACGTCTTTTGCAAAGCCCACATCTCAGTGAAAGACAACCAATCGAACCCTTTACCAGAGCAAGAACCTAGAAGCAATTTTAGACTTCCTTTTTCTTCATCTACCACATAAGATCAGTTGCCAAGTCTTATAGATTCTATCTCCTAAATATCTTTCTGATCAGCCTTCCCTCTTGTTTGTGCTGCCAACTGTCACAAAACCTGTTTTCCACTTTGCTGCCTGAACAACCTTTCTAAATTGCAAATCTGATCATGCTACTGGCCTCTGCCAGTCTTTCCACGGCTCTCAATTATGTTCCCACAGGTTCTTGAGACAATGTGAAATGCCTTCACTACCAGGCACTTACATGTGTGAAGCCACAGGGTTTAATATAGCAAAGTAGGAGGCTGCATGGACCTGGAGAAGACCTGCCCCACCTAAAGGCATTCAAATCTGAAACTGTTTAGAAACAGCTGTGCTGGCCCAGTGAAACGCTTTCTAAGGTCACTTTGATATTCCTAGTCCACACAATAGAGTCCAAACTTCTTAGACTGCATCTAAATCTGAGATGTGGCTAGTGCCTGCTTCTCTAGCCTTGTCTCCAGCTACCCTCAAGCAGCCTTCATTTCCCTGAAGGTTTTTTTTCACACAGTGATGCCTTTGAACATGATCTTCCCTGTCCGGGCCTCTCCTTCTTTCCCTACCTTGCCTAGAAACTCTCATTTCAAGACCTCCTCTGCCAGCTTTCATGGAGCCCCAGGGAGAGTTGTACCCTGGACATGCATTTGTTATTGTTTTCCTTTCCAAGTTAGCAAATATTTATTTTTCTTCCCTGCAAGTAGTACTTAGGGGGCTTGCCTTATAATGGCACAAATTGCATGTTACAAAATAAACAACAAAGGCTGGAGACAGTTTTCCTCCCTAACATTTTAAATGATTGAGAAAATATTGTTTGCATCTCAAAATATAAATTTTACTTTTTAAAAATTTGGGGTATCCTTGGAGAGCTAGTAGAGATTTTAGGAGGACCTCCAAATATGGACTGCCCTATGTCCTTAGCCAGCCTTTGCTCACTAACCCTTTTATTGAATATGATATCGCAACAATCTTACGCCAGAAAAGCTGCGTTAGGCTTTGATCAAGTTCACTAAATGTTAACAAAGTATATTAATCATTATCATTAAATTTCAGTTGTTAAAAAAAAAGAAAGAAACTGTTACATGCTCCAGTGCCTTTTAAAAAAATCACTCTGAGAAATGAAAGGGAACTCAACTTCACTCTCACTACTGGGTCACAAGCTCCATTGGCTGAAGTAGTTGAGTTCTCAGCTACATGAAATAGTTCTATTTCTCAGAACTTGTCCAAAAGATCTCTTCTGCCTGCAGGGATGGAAGTATGAAAAAAAAAGAATCTTTCCTATACCTTTAAGTTTGACCTGCCTCATTTTTTCCCTCCCTTCTTATCCATTGATTTAAGCCAACAAGGAAGTATGGAAATAAAATAGGAAGTCGGCAAGGGAAGGATGAAGGGGTGGGCCTTCATGGGGCTTTCGAAGGCTCTCTGCTTATAGTGGCTGAGGTTAAATGAAGTTCACCACGAAGCTGCAGTAACCTCCCCACTTCCTACTTTGTACGCTAACAGGCTGAGCTCTGGTTTAACTTAAAGTAGAGTGGTGTGGAGTGAACTCATTTGTTGTACACCAGTTCCTCCCAGAATGTTATATATATTTTTTATCATTATTATTGAGATTATAAGTGTTTTTGTTCTCATTAACCAATCTGAAAGCAATTCACATAATATCTGGCTGAAAAAAACACAAAGAAAACCATATTTTAATAAAAATGAACATGCTCATGATAGAAAAACTGAAAAATACGGGAAAGTATAAAGGAAAAAAAAACCTCTATAGTTTATCCAAAGATAAATGTTATTAACTATTTTTTCAATTATTTTATTAGTATCTTTACACAGTTGTGACTGTATTATATTTACAACCTTTTATATTTAAAAAACTGACATTGTAACAAGCTTTTGCCTTGTTTTCAGAAACTACATAAGCATTGCGGGTTTTTTGTTGTTGTTTTTGGTTTTGCTTTTGTTTTCATTTTTTGAGACAGGGTCTCACTATGCCCAGACTAATCTTGAATTCCTGGACTCAAGCAATGCTCCCTCCTCAGCCTGAGAGTGGCTGGGATTGCATGCAGGACAGCACCATGCCTAGCTTTGAGCATTGTTATTTATGGCTACATAGTACCCCTTGAATTAGATACATTGTAATTTATAGAATCATTTTTCTACCACTAGGCATTTCGTTTTTAACTGAACATATTTTGGATATTAATATGGATTTCAACCTTTTAAAAGCTCTCAATACCAGCAATGATAAAAAGGAACTCATCAAAAAAGGTATATGCAGCAGTAGTTGGAAGTATTTTAGACGTTGGCTTCCTTTAGCCAAGAAAAACATGTATGATATAACTGAATTATGAACAAAACCCTGAAATTTCCTCAAGAATAATATAGTTCTAAAGCCTACGTTTGACTTGAAGATTGGACTTGTTCTAGAAAAGCCTTGGGGGGGGAAAAAGGAGTCTTAATAAGGAGGATAAATATACAAGAGATGGTCTAAAGACACAAAGTTGGGAAAAGAGAAAAAAACATAGCCTCTTCTGTGGCACCTGGCAGAGTTTTCCTCTCATCGTTGCCTTTGATGGCGACTGGACTCTGGTAAGCTTACCACAAATCCTTAAATTCCAGGTAGAACACTTTCTTAAACAAAGAACTTAAACAACCCAAAGGCATAAAGTGTAACTGTAGTGTTTGTACACTCACAATACCCTGGAATAAAAAAAAAAAAAAAAAAAAAAAAGAACTTAAACAACCATTTGCTAACAGTAATCTCCTGCCTGCTCCAAGTGTCTTTTCACCAGATCATTCGTGTTTTTCTATGCTGTTTGGATTTTGCCAGCAACAGACTGGTCAGCCAGATGTTATTTTACAGAATTCGCATGGCTGGAGTCACCGCTGTGAGTATCCTTTTAAAGTGATATAGAATTCAGAGTCTTCCTAAAACCTCATTTTTCTGAACTTTTGTAGTAATCTGGGGAAGACAAAATGCTATATTATCCATTTGATTTTCACTGAAATCAATTTTTTGTCCTAGAAAGCTATCATAAGATTTTGATTTGTTCTAAATGTTTTGCCCAAAGTGTTTCCAATTATTTATCACACTTTGTCTTCACAAAATTCTGAGAGATGGGGAAGGCAGATGTTATCACTTCCATTTCAGAGAGAGGAAAATAGATGAAGAGAGTAAAGGCACTGCCACCAGAAGCCAGGTGTCTTGTCTTTTGGCCCAGTGTGCTGTTCCCTACCAGACTAGACTGTTACTGTGGCTTTGACAGATGGCATTGTTAGAGAGGCCATGGAAACACAGCTTGTGCTTCTACGATCAGATATCTCAAAATAGTTTTATACTTCAGTTTCAAATCTGGCAATATAAACCCTCCATATTTTCTTCAAGCATAACTCAACCTAGTCTATCTTACAGCATCTGCAAATTTCTCCAGGAGTGGATTTTTAAAATTTGTTATCTATTTAACCCACATAGAAGTAGGAATCAAAGATAATTTGAGCATTCATTTTTCCAAATATTCAAAAGGAATAAAGAGGAATCTTTACATAAAATAATATATTTGAAAAACTAATTGATATTTAAATGGCAAACAAAACTAGGAAACACACGTGTCTCTTAAATGTGGAAAAATCTACACTGTGTGCAGTTTAAATTAAATAAGTGAATATTTATGTTAACGTTACCAAATTCCATCAAATAGGATAGAACAATGCTTTTTTAAAAATGAGTAGGTATACAGAGGCTCAGCCTGAAAAATTTAGCTATATACAATGCTCCTGTGTAGGGATGTTTTCCTTTTTAAATAATGTGACTTTTCTAAGAAGCTATAATGTAGAAGATTCTTGGAGAATACACAATGGAAACAGGACAAGTCTACTTTGTATCCATACTTCATCGTATTACTGATTTTCTTTTTTAAGTGGGAAGGCAAATTGATATTGAGAGCTACTTTCATTAGGGATGTGTGTGTATGTGTGTGTATGCATGTGTGTTATTGCTGTCGAAAAGTGGTTTCCAAGAAACCTCAACTAGCCTATGAATGTGGTTCCAAGTTGGCACTTTACACTGCTGTTCTGCTTTTTATTGTTTCATGTTTCTCCAAAAGACTGCAAGTGTCTTGAAGTTAAGAACTGTCTTTTAGGCCGGGCGTGGTGGCTCACGCCTGTAATCCTAGCACTCTGGGAGGCCGAGGCGGGTGGATTGTTTGAGTTCAGGAGTTCGAGACCAGCCTGAGCAAGAGCGAGACCCCGGCTCTACTAAAAATGGAAAGAAATTATTCAGACAACTAAAAATATACAGAAAAAATTAGCTGGGCATGGTGGCGCATGCCTGTAGTCCCAGCTACTCGGGAGGCTGAGGCAGGAGGATTGCTTGAGCCCAGGAGTTTGAGGTTGCTGTGAGCTAGGCTGACGCCATGGCACTCTAGCCCAGGCAAAAAAGTGAGACTCTGTCTCAAAAAAAAACAAAACAAAACAAAACTGTCTTTTAGTTCTTTTGTATCCTTCACAATCCCACTAACCATCCAATCCTTGAAAGAAATTTTTCTTATTCTCTGAATTGTAAAACTGAATGTTAATATTATTATTTTATGAACATAGTGACCTTATAATAATCTACATTTGTATGATATGGTTGCAAACATTATTATGTGAAAAAGAATAATTTGAGTGTGTGTGTGTGCTTGTTCTCTAAAAATGTTGATGCTCCAGACATAATTGTATAAATGTAGTGAACAGGAGTAAGTAAATATTAGAAAGTAAGAGTCCATCACCCCCGAATCTCTTGTAGATTGGTTAGAGGGTGTGGAGAAACCTCTTGGGAAGGAGAGTAGAGTTATTATTTGGGAGCTATTTGAGAACTCAGACACATTAACTCATACTGGAATATATAAGTAAAACTTGTCTTACCCAAACCTAAAATCAATTTTTTTTCAAGCAACAGGTATTCATTCAGACTGGCTTCCTTGTGTTCTTTCTGTTCCTCTCTCCCAGTGCCAGACATTGTTTCTGTCTGTCCATGTGGATTCTGAGTGACAAGCTTATGACCAGCTCATGACTGTATCTTATTCTTGAACCCTGCACTTGGATCGTCTGACAGTGTCACCTGATTCCAACTTTGACTCTAACTTCCTAAGGACAGATCCAGATGCCTATTGCCCTTGTGTGGGATTTACAGGTGGGTCCATTTAGGGTTATCATTCTTAATCCTTTTGAGGGGTCCCTTGAAAATATTATGAAAGCTATGAATTGATTCCTCCAAAAAATGTTTACCTATACACAAACATAAAAGCTCACATACAATTGCAAGAGGTTCATGATCTTT
>RJWJ010037403.1:0-15552 GCA_004363605.1 Indri indri | reverse complement strand
GATTTAAAAAAGGCAATATGATCCATATATCACATATCATTTCCCAATGCAAATGCTATTTACAGCTTGCCCCATCTTGGTGGAGCACACCCTCAGACATAGTGCTGTCCAATAGAAATTCTGCAGTGATGGAAATGTTCTATATCTGCACAATCAAATCATTACTCACTAGACACATGTGGCTATGGAACATTTGAAATGTACATAGTGTGACTAAGGAACGAAATTTTAAATTTTATTTAATTGTAATGAACGTAAATTTAAATAGCCACCTGTGCCAAGTGGCTGCCATATTAGACAACACAGCACCAGTAGCTTCCAGAGAAAGGGTTCACGGGAGATCATTTTTTAAAGCCCTTACACTCTAAAAATATGTTTATTCTATCCTCACACTTAATTGATGGTTTGCCTGAGAACATGATTCCAGGTTAAAAAATATTTACATTAAAATTGTGAAGACATTGCTCTATATCTTCCTAGTTTTCAGTATTGCTTTTGAGAAATCAAAAGAACCTTCTAATTCCTGATCATGTGATTGTGACCTGTTTGCCCTCTGAAAGTTTTAAGGTTTCGTCTTTGTCCCAAGTGTATTTTATACTTCCTGATGTAGTGTCTTAGTGGTGGGTCTATTTTCATCCCATGTCCTGGGCATTTGATGGGCCCTTTTGATCTGGAAATTCATATCTTTCAGTTCTGAAAAATTTTCTTGGAATTATTTCATTGATAATTTCTTCCCTTTTTTTTTTTTCTTTTTTTTCCTAGGACTTATATTAATCAGATGGTGGACATCCTGTACTAATCTAACTTTCTAATATTTTTCTCTTCTTTCCATATATTTGTTTTTACTCTGTCTCCTGGGATATATTTCAACTGTATTTTACAAACTTTCTATTGTGTTTTTAATTTATGTCCTTATATTTTGAATTTCCGTTACTTTTGTTCCCTAAGTATTCTCTTTTTATAACATTTTGTTCTTGTTTCATGGTTGCAATATCTTCCTTATCTCTCTAAGAATACTGGCATATTTTTTAAAGTCTTCTTCTACCTGCATTGTTTCTGTTTCTTCCAAGTTGCCTTTTTTTCTATTTATTTGCTTTGGTTACTATCTGTCTTGCTTGAGGCTTTCCTTGGAAGCCGGGAAGCCAGTAATCCTTGATTGTCAACTCATATGTAAGAGTTGGGGAACAAAACATTCTTAGAAAACTCTGGACATATGCCTGGGGTTTGTCACCCATTATCCTCGCTGTGGAATGACTTGCCTTGAAAATTTAGTTGGGAAACCTGATATCATCTATGTCTTTAGGCATTTCCTCCTTTTCTAGTGAGTTTCTTCGCAGCAGACTCTTCCAGTCTCCTGCCAGGGGCGTGTCGTCTGGCTGCGAGCCTCCTGCCACCCAGAGAAGGAAGAAGGCGGAGGTTTAGCATCCAGTATACCCGGGCTTACTCAATCCCTCCCCTTTTCAGTTCAATATATATGTACTTAATCCAGAGACTATCTTCAGAAGAAAAACTTTGAATCTTTTGTCAAAGTGAGGGAATCTTTTGTCAAAGTGAGGGAATTGTAGGGGAAGATCTATTGATCTGACTGATTTTTAAAAGACATTCAGATAAGCCTCCTTACTTTATTTTCTTTTTAAATTTTTTCTGTGGAATTTTTTAGCGAGTAAGGCCTCCTTACTTCCTTACTTTAACAATCTTTTTTTTTTTTTTTTTTTTTTAAGGGACAGGGTCTCCCTCTGTTGCCCAGGCTGGAGTGCAGTGGCCTGATTATAGCTCACTGTAACCTCCTAGGCTCAAGTGATCCTCCCACCTCAGCCTTCCCAGTAGTTGGGACTACAAGCAGACACCAGCACAGCCAGCTAGTTTTTTAAATGTTTCGTAGGGATGAGATCTCCCTGTGTTGCTCAGGCTGGTCTCAAACTCCTGGCCTCAAGCGATCCTCCCACCTCAGGCTCCCATAGTGCTGGGATTACAGACATGAGCCAACGCACCTGGCCACAATCTTTTTTCATCCCTCAATTTCAAGGGTACCAGGTGCCACCAATTTTGGAGCCTTTGGGCCATCCGTTCTGTGTTACAGAACAGGCGGGGTCTTTATTTTCTACAGCACCAGCTTGGAATTCAGTTGTTTTGTTCTGCTAAGTCCCTTTACCAGCCATGTCTCCAACCTGCAAAATGTAGTTGCTGTTGTCTTCTCTTCCATGCTCCCCATTCTTACGGGTTTATGTCTTTTTTAAACATCATTTTTGTGAAGTTTTGAGAGGAAGAAAAAGTAGGTGCATTTGTTCCTCATTTTTTAAATGCCAGATGGCAAACCGATTTCCTTTCCTCCTCCTCTGTTCAAAACTGGCTGATTCCAAAGCACGGTGCCTTTAATTGCACAAACATTTATTGAGCAGCGACTAAGGGTCAGCCCTGTGCTTGTCACTAACCAGAGCCGCCCAGATGAACAGACATTGAATGAATTTTGCTGAATTGCATTGCGACAACATGAGAATTCTAAAGCAAGATATTTGAGCTGACTGGGGTCTCCCACCTTCTGAGGTCACCTGGCTCTTGCCCACTACCCTATTGCAGCCATGATTGGCTCTTCTGGGCTAGTAGCCTATTCCAGGTCTCTGCTTCTAGGGATTAAACACATTTGACCTAAACCTTAGTAGCACTCTGCTCTGGCTAAGCATTCCAACGAAAAAGAATAGACTTTGACTTCTTGCTCCCTACAAATATTTTCCACAAACATCATATGAAAGAAAAGGGCAGAAGCAAAGCTTATGAAATATGTCTGTTGAGTCACTGTCATGAACCCAATTCCCCTTCATTTCTAACCCTGTAGAACTGAACCAAGTTGTTCTTAGCCAAGGTAACCCATATGGAACTAAAGATCCGTTGTGTGTAATTCATATAAAACACTGATGATTCACTTGCTGAAATGGCATATTCAATGTGACATGAAACATAAACAAACCTGAAGCTACAGCTATTGCTGCAGATTGCAGGCCACTCTGAGAGGGCACTTTTAGTCCAAAGTATATTTTTATACATTTTACTGTATGCCAGGTACTGTTCTAAGTACTTTACAAATATTGCTATTACCCCATTCAAACTCTACAACAACATTATGACAGAAGTACTACCTGTATCCTCATTTGACATATAAAAAAAGAAAACAGGCCCAGAAAGGCTGAGGAACTGCACAAGCTCACACAATTAGTAAGAGAAAGAGCTGAGACTCAAACCTTAGCAGTCTAAATCCAGAGTCTAGAAAGGGATGAGTCTAAACCAGTGGTTCTCTGCTGGGGGCAAATTTGCCTCCTGTCCCCCAGGGAACCTTTAGCAATGCCTGGAGACATTTCTGATTCTCAGAACTTGGGGAGGAGATGCTACTTGCAGCTAGTGGGTAAATGTCAGGGATGCTGCTAAATAAACATTCTATAGTGCCCGGGACAGTCCCCCACAACAAAGAAGTATCCGGGTCACATGTCAGTAGTGCCAAGGATGAGAAGGCATGTTGATGTGCTAGTCACTGAGATTCTTCACTCAGTTTTGCAAGTTCTTTCTCCAGGCATATGGTATAACTTGCATTTCTTGAAATTAGTGTGGCTGTATATCTTGCTTTGGCCAATATATTTCACTAGAAGTGATATTTTTCCAGGCAAAAATTTAAAAGCCAGTGGATAACACCATGGATTTTTTTTTTTTTTTCCTACTTTGGCCATCTTGGAAATCTTGAACACCCAGAGATGGAACTTCCCTCAGCCTGTGTCCTCACGTGAAGATAAAACAGAAACAGAGCCTTTCAGATGACCCATGACGGATAAGCAGCCTGAGCCACAAATACTTTTTGTAGTTTGAAGCCACTGAGATTTGAGGTGGTTTCTGCAGCGTAACTCAGACTACCCTGACCGCTGGGGGTGCCATTCTAATGCAAGTACATATGTCCCTGTCTCCTGTAACCTGACTCAGGTCCTTCCGCTCAATTCCCAGCCTCCTCCCAAAGGCGAATGGTTTCCTGCCCCTGTGCAATGGGTCCTGAGAGGTATCACTCTTCCTATGCTGAAAGCATTGCTTCGTCACTGGGCTAAACGTCTCTAGATTCCGTGATGATGGACTTGCTTCCTTTTTTATTTCATGGTAAAAAGCTTCTGACATAATTTGTACAGTACTTGTTGCCATAACAACCATGCAACTCAGATTTTCTAAGTTAATACACACACTTCTCAATCTCACTATACCTCAGCCAGCTCTGGTGAGGTCAGAATTATTAACATTATAATACCTGAGATTACATGAACCTTAAATCCAGGAGGTGTGGGCAGCCTTGTGTTATAGTATTCAACTTTATTCACAAGTCTTCTCAAGGCTTAAGAAATTTAAGTGTTCAGGCTTTACAATTTGTAGAACTTTCTTCATACATCACATTAATCTATCGAGTGATGAAATGGAATTCCACTGGCGTTTCATCTAGTAGGGATTGATATGGAATGAATTAGAGAGCAAGCTAACAATATAGATTAATAAACTATCCACATAACAGTTTATTGTTTCGACTAATAAAAAATCTGGATACTCAATGTAAAATATATCTAGATTATAGAATTAGAACAAAGCAGATAAGCAAGATTTGTGGGATCCAACAGCCACATAAAGACAGTAGAAGTAAGGGACATTACTACTACTTCTTCCTGGCAGAGATCTCCTGCCAGGAGCATCTCTTTAAGGCCCTAAAATGCCAGTCCTCACCCCTCCACACCCCCATATGATTTTGTCAAGCTCTTCTTGTCTCCTCTTCTCTCCCCCAAATCCAACAAATCCCTCTATAATGTCAAGTTCAAGTTTCTCCTCTTCTATGAAACCTTCCAAGCCAATTGTACTACTCTTTCCTTCCATAGCTTTTATAATTTGGGCATCTATTTTAGTACTGGACCGTAAGTTCTTTAAGGACAAATAAATGTCTTACTGTACAAACCTTTAATTTCCATGCAGCAAAATAACTTATATTCATTCATCAAACAGATTGATCATTTACATCCTGAGTTAGACCCAGAATTACAAAGACAGTGATCTGGATGAGCGCATGGTCTGATGGGGCTAATGGGTACGGAAACACATAAATACATTATGATACATATATAGAAGGGGTAAGGCTGAGTGTTGTGTGAATTTCACCTGTGTTCCAAGAATGGTTCTGTTGGATCAGGGCGGGAACAGCATACAAGGTATGAGGCACACAGGGAAGCCTGACAACCAAGTAACCAAAGGTCTGGCAGCCAGAAAGCAAGATCTGATGAGTGATCAATGCCGAGAGGCTAGAAGCCACCATAGACATCATCAAAAGTTATAGAAAGTCAGCCAGGTGCAGTGGCTCACACTTGTAATCCCAGCACTTTGGGAGACCGACGTGGAAGGATCACTTGAGCCCAGGAGTTTGAGACCAACCTGAGCAACACAGCCTGAGACCCCGTCTCTACAAAAAAATACAATAATTAGCCAGGCATGCACCTGTAGTCCCAGCTGCTTGAGACACTGAGGCAGGAGGATTGCTTGAGCCTGGGAGTTTGAGGCTTCAGTGAGTATTGATATGATGACACCACTGCACTCTAGCCTGGGCAACAGAGCGAGACCCTGCCTCGGAAAAAAAAAAGAAAAAGTTATAGAAAGTCAAGGAAACACACCAGAAAAGGCAGATCAAGGTAAGAGGAGGAGATCTGAGTGATTACCTATATTTGTTCTAGTTACTGTGGCTGAATAACAAATTATCGCCAAATTCAGTGGCTTTGAACAACAACAATTTTAATTTTGCTCATGAATATACAATTTGGACTTGGTGTAGTGGGGATGGTTTGTCTCTGCTGTACTTGGTGTCATTCGAGGGGGCTCGAAGGCCTGAAACTGGGATCAATTGAAGGTCCATTTACACATCAGGTGGTTGATGCTGGGGAGACTCAAACAGCTGGGGGTGGGACCAGCTGGGGCTCCTCGAATTGCCTCTTTAGCACAGTGTGGCCTTTCCGTGTGGTCTCTCCCGTGTGGTGACATCAGAGTAGCCAGGTGTTTGGGTTTCCTATTGCTGCACAGCAAATTTCCACAAACCATGGCTTAAATAACACACACTTACATCACAGTGCCTGTGGATCAAGCTTAAGCCACATGGCTTAACTGGGTCTTCTGTATAGGGTCTCGGAGGCTGCAATGAAAGCGTTGCCAGGGCTGCACTCTCATCGGGAGACTCAACTGGGCGAAGCTGCTTCTAAGCTTATTCGGGTGTTTGGCAGAATTCATTTCCTTGTGCTGTAAGACTGGGAGGCCCCGCAGGTTGTCAGCTGGAGATCATCCCCAGCTCCTGCCCAGATTCAAGGAGGGGAATATAGACCTCACCTCTCAGTGGGAGGAGCCAAGTGGAAAAAAATTACTAACATAATCTGGGAGAAAATATTTCAAAAAGAACGTTTTTCATCTGAGCTGAATTTCAAATGGGAACCAGTTAGTGCTACATAGGAGTTTTTTAAATGAATGATACTCTTTTCAGCACCGTAGTTTGCAAGGTCTGGTATTGCTTTCTGTTTTATTTGTGTCTGTTTTCTCTCCCTGACAAGACTATAAACTTTTAGAAAATAGAGACACTGTATTTTGTGTCTTCTGTATTCCTTGAGTGCTAGTGCTGGTCCCGCGGGAGGAATTCAGCTCGTTCCTACTAAATACATGAATTCCTCAATTCCCCCGAGCCCCCAGTGAATAAATTACTGCCAATCTTCAGGAAAGCCTAGCTTGAAAAGGTCGCTATTTATTAACTTTGCTATCACAACAGTCCTTTATCTCAAGAAGCACTAGGTGACTTTGAAAAGGTGGCTGGATGTCCAGTGAAATGTCTTCCTTTTAGGAATGTCTACAAAAGGAGTGGAAGGAAAAAAGAAAAGACAAACCTGCTAAGGCACGTGGCTGTGCTCAGACATTGGACAGCTCAGGGGAAGGTCTGGTCTTGGAAAACGTGCTCGAGGGACATTCCTCCCACCCCGCCCCACCTCCAGTGAAAGTAACTTCTAGTTTGAGGAGTTGAGCTGGTGAGGTAGCCTGAAGAGCAATTCCATTTCCTCATTGTGTAGAGCCATCTTATAAAGCACGTTTGGATTCTAGACATCTTTAAAAAAAATTTTTTTTAAATCAAAGCAAACCCTGAACACATCTTTGATAAAAAGATTTTCCCCAATGCATCCTACCTCCCATTTGTGCTATTCTTGCCAAACTCGCCTCTCCCCAGACCGTTACAAAATACCCTCCTGTATTTAACCATGGTTTCTCCTCTTTCTCCCTGTTACATGCATACAATCTGCAGAGAGGAAATTATCCAGGTGGAGGTGGGAAGGACTGCAGATTGCTCAAAGCTCCGTTCTCAGACTGGTGATGTCCATGAATCACCTAAGCAGCCCGGAGAAAACACAGGTCACTGGCCCTACCCTGGGGCCCTGAAGGTTAATGTTTACATGAAATGGGCTAAGAAGGTACATTTTCAATACTTGCTGATCTAGAGATGGTCTTCTTCTCCGTGTTTTCCCAGGGCCAGCACTAAGTCTGATGCCAACAGCTTCCAATGCTTGCATAGCAAATTTTCTCTTCCCTTTTCCACTTCCCAAGTTTGCCTTTGAGAAGAACGGAAAACAAAGGGTAGGACTAATTGGCGAGGAGCCTTCCTGCTCTGACATCTATGATTCTATTAATTATATCTGCCCACAATTCCCAAACGTTCATAGCCTCCCTGCAAGACTGGATTTTTCTCTTGAAACCAAGTTGGCAGCTACAAATGTGTTCTAATTTCACAGGCTCTGTTCTCTGTGGAAGCATTTCTGATGAAACCCGATTCCCAACTCAAATTAAAATTTAGCATTAGGGATTAAAATGAGAGTTAAAGAGGATCTCAAATTTGCTAAGTTTTCTTCCCTCCTGGGGTTCTTAGCACCATTGTAGTTTTGTAATAACACCCTTTCCTGACTCATCTTGCATCTAAGGTAATATGGACCTTTTGGGGTTCAGGGGCTGAAAACACCTTTCACTGCCCCTCTGGCCAACAGCTTCTGTGCCATGCAGTGTAGACCTGTGTTACAACTCCTGGACAATCTCGTTGACAGCACTGATTTCAATATCCCTATTTCCTGTTGGTCCGGTGGTAACAACATTCATTCACTCATTCATTCATTCACTGTGCCAACTGTTCCAAGCATGATGGCAGGAAGACTAGAGTAGGAAGTATGTCTTTGTTCTTCAGTTTACAACTGTTCCATCCATAAGGACAGGGGGTGTGGCTGGGGACCCACTCCCTTCATCATGGGTAAAGATAGGAAACTAATGAGAAAGGAAAACTAGGTTCAAGAATTTTGTAACTGTTTTCATGTATTATATGGATCATTAGGACCAAAATGGACTTAGAGCATCAATCCCATCATTTTTTGTTTCATTTCAAAATCTTCAGGGGGTACAAATGTTTTTGGTTACATGGATACCTTTTGCAATGCTCGAGTGCGCCCATCACCCAAACAGTGTTCATTGTGCCCGTTAGGTAGGTTCTGCTCCTCTCCTGCTTTCCACTGCCCTGTCCCATCATTTTGCAGATGACAAAACCGAGACCCAGAGAGATGAAATAACTTGCCCCGTATTACACAGCCTGTCCGTGGTCTCCTCACCCAGGTCTCTGCTAGAGCAACAAGCAAGCTGCGAAAGCCAATAATTGCCTTATATTTGCCAGTTGTTTTCATTAAAATCTTCCTGGTATCCAAATAGAAAAGTGACTTTCTGTTTCTTTGGTAAGCATTCTATATTTTGTGGCAGGCCAAGCTAGAAAAAAAGATGCTAATCATCACCAACCATGAAACTGTAGAATTTAAGAGGCCTCTCTTCCAACCATTCCCCTTATAGATCTGGACTGTGGAGCCTCGGCTCACAGGGCCACCCGGGAGAGGCAGAGAAACCCGGGAATCCCGTATGCCAACCCCTGGTGAACAACCACTTCCACCTGGCTGCATCTCTGAAGAATACATCTCGGTGTTGACCCAAAATACATTTAAAAGGCTCTGTCAGGAATTTTTCTAATCTTTGTGTATTTGCGCTAGGACAATGTTGTGCTTTTATCTGCCATACGTTGGTCCTCAGTGCTTGTACGTGTCTCAACAGTGGCAGGAATGACATTACAGGAAAAACGGCCTAAAGACACTTAAGAATGTCCCTAAGAGGATGGTCTGTATATGAATGTCTTCAGCATTATTTCAGAACACAAGAAACTGCAGCAGATTTCACACTTGATAGAATGTCACAACCAGTGCAAAATCTACACACAATGAGCTAGAAAAGGGCCCCAATGATGATGACAACATTGAGCTGGAGAGGACATAGCACATGTCATCATCCTGAGCCTTCTCACATGGTATGATCGGGCACCAATAGCGTTGGCACAGCTGGGAGCTTGTTGGAAATGCAAATTCTTGGGTCCACCCCGGACCTGCTGAGTCAAATCTATTTCCACAAGATCCTCAGGGGACTCGCACGCAGGTAAAGTTTGGGAAGCACAGGTCCATAATATTTCTCCATTAATCAACAGAGCAATGGGAGAGCAAACAAGAGGCCCGGCAACTCAGAGTTCTACGGTTCCCAGCATGGCCCTTGGAAATTTTGCTCAACCTGAGTATCAGCTTCCTCGAGTATAAACTGAGGCTCTGGTTGAACAGGCTGCTGTAATGAGCTGCTGGCAGAGAGCTTTTTTCAATCCCGAGTGCGTGGGAGGGTTTGTGTGATGAGCGTTGAGTGACATGCATATCACGCCTTCGGTATGCTCCATGAATGCTATTTATAAAAATGTGAATCACAAATGTTACTCCGGTTTACTTCCCAGCTCAGTGAAGAAACGGGATGCATGGCACAAGTCATTGAATTGGGCAGCCAAAGTCTAATTTTTCCTCTGAGTAAATCCTGACTCATGTTTCGAAAGCAAAATTGCTGCCGTTAAAAGGCAACATGTGATTCTTCTCGTTACGTTGCTTTAGTTTCTCCCTGTCTGAAGCTTGTTTAATCCCAAGGCTTTGGGCACCACCTTTAACGTTTTGACTTGTATACTGATCCCAAAGTAAATACTGACTAAGGTGGTGGCAAAGTCAACATATTCTTTGAAAGGTGGTTAATCTGGGTGTTGAATGAAATCAGATGCCAGCAACATATACATTATTGTTACAGTTCTATTATATACAACAGGGCTTAGAAGAATTTTTTTTTCTCCAGGTAGCAACTACCGCATATTTTGAGTGAGGAATGGCATCTATGTTTGGCAAGGACCAAGGAATATTTGGCTTCATAAATCAATAACTATTCTGAAAGCTGCTAGTGACCTCTGACCCGTGAGTCTGTCAGCAAGGAGAGATTATGGTAGCTATACTGCTGGTAAAATGCAAACATGTTGGTTAAACATTTGCTGAAAGCCCTGCTAGTGACCTCTGATAAAAATGAACCTAATTTGGCCACATGTCCTTGCAATGCTCTGGAATATCAGAGAAAAATAACCGCCTGAACCAATGCCTCTAACTCCTGGAGTAAGAGATTTCTCCGGGCTGGAAGGATTGTTTGGCAAAGATCTTCTCTTCTCGGTCCCTCTCTTTTACCACTGGGACCTAGGTGGTGGGATCTCTGTTAGGAGTACTTAAGTAATAATTACTGTTGTTAACCCTTCTGAAAATCCCTAAAATTATTTCTTTTTCTGCCCCCACATAGAGAAAAGGCGTAAGAATGTTTTTTCCCATTCATCTCCTTCAATGCCTAACGTAGTGTTTGGCACACAGTAGGTACTTAGGTACTTAATACTTTTAAAATGAACGAAGTATTCTTTCCACTGGACTACAACTAGACATTGTACAATCATCTACTTCAGTGGTCCTCAACCTTTTTGGCACCAGGGACCGGTTTCACGGAAGACAATTTTTCCATGGATGAGGGAGGGCGGCACGGAGCTCAGGCGGTGATGCGCGTGATGGGGAGCAGCTGTAAATACAGATGTAGCTTCTCTCGCTTGCCCACCACTCACCTCCCGGTGTGCAGCCTGGTTCCTAAGTTTCATGGAAGACAATTTTTCCATGGACGGACTGGGCAGGGTGGGCAGAGTTCAGGTGGCGATGTGTGTCCCCATTCCTAACAGGCCACGGACTGGTAGCCGGCCAGGGCCCAGGGGTTGGGGACTGAAGATCTACTTGACTGCTGACCACATTGAATTATGTGATGCATTTCTATGCTACCTCCCTTTCAGCGCAACATCCTTTTAAACAAAGAGTTTGTGTCTTATTCATCCATTGTTTCTCCGTCACTTGGCACAGAACCCAAGGGTTGTGGGTTCGGCTTATTTTTTCTGGGGAAGTAGAATAGCAGACGAGAGCGAGATAACCCTGCTTGCAAATACCTTCGTGATGGATTTAACAAGCCCTTTTTTAAAAATGTGAGTGCAATAAGACCTTGACTAAGAGGGCAGGATCCAGAATTTCCCCATAAAAGGAAAATTAGGAAGTTAAGTACTTTCAGCTATGTGGTAAGGGGAGCATCGGATTCCAAAGTTTAAAGGGAGTCTGTGAAAGCCTTTATTAATATTTTCTGTGTTCGCTGAAGAAAATGAGCAGCTGAGAGCATACTAAATAAGAAAATACCAATCATGCATTACACATCTTTAATTAGTACTAATGGGTACTGTGTAATTAATTCAATTTACCATCCCTTCTTCAGGAGAAACATCTCTCTTCCCCGCAGTTTCCATTAGAAGCTGTACATGTGTCCTGATTTAGTGCAAATAAGGTGCTCTCACTTCCTGACGGTGGTTCTCTGACATGTAAATGCTTGCTGCCTTCTGTCTTATGAGCTGGGGCTGGCCCTGGTGGTCATTTACAGGAGAGGGACTCAGATGATTTGGACTTTTGGGGTAACTGTGGTTTCCTCTAGTTGGCTTAGCTCAGGACACATTTCTCAAGCCCCAGGACTACGCACATTTAACTTTGTCCCTGCTCACTTAAAGTCCAAGTACAGAGGCCACCCAGTCCTTACCCAGATCTTAGCCCCTACCTCCTAGTAGACCCCAGCATGAACTGCAATTTCCAGCCTCATTTTCCTTCAGTATAATTAGCACCACCTAAATGTCTGTCTTTGTTTTCTGCCACTAATTCCTGTTCTGAGAGTTGTAAATGATCTCATTCTAATTGCCTCTCTTTCATAATATTTCAGGTTGGGCTATTAACCAACCACCATCCCTTATCCATTAAACTTCATGGAATATAACGTGTCAGCTGATGAAGTCTTGAATCGCTCTTTTGCTCAGGGACTTCAGATAAGACAGTACACAAAGTCATGAACAGTGATTATCTTTTAGATAACGGTAGTTAAAATAGCTTCCACGCTTCAGAATGCAAATTGCTGTGCGTATTGCATTGCATACTCCGCCAAGGTGAAAGAGGAGATGGCATTCCCTTTTCCACCCTGAAATGTATTCAGGAAGGAGGAGAAGAGAAAGAAAATGACGACGGAGGAAGACAGTAGCAGAATTCTGGGTAAGGCAGAATCTAGATCGAGGACAATAATTGGCTGCAATCAATCTCCGTGAAACAAACGAACATGGTTATGTGTTAATTGTTTCTTAGTAGTGTGACCTTTTGGCTGTATGTAGAGAAGAAAAGTCTGGGAGTATGACCTTAGGGAGAAAAGATGAAAAACGGATCAGATACCACTTTTTTGGGGGGGGAGCCACTCTCTACACTACACCTGAAGAGCAAAAGTTGAAACCCGTTCCATCAGAGCCAGGCTGTGCCTATCCATGCAGTGTCTCTGTAGGAATCAGAAAAATGCGCCCCTTCCTTCAGGCAGCTACAACTCCTCACCAGGCAGGTGGCCTGCGAAGTTGAACACAAGTTGCATTTCAGCCCTTCGCCCCTCAGCCAAACACTGTGGGGCAGTCACTCAACTGCACCGGCTTTTGAGGCAGCCCTCATCCGTGCCCTGCTCAGAGTCTTTCAACGGTTTGTTGTTCTCAAGATAAAATTCAGGTTCCATATTAGAGCCCCAATCTCTCTCTCCTCTCTTCTGCAACTCTGATAGACAAACGTGAGACTTTTTAACTGTGTCTTTTGTATCTTTTCACGCCCTTTTTATCGTTTTCACCTCTCTCTATGCTGCAGACTGTATGATTTCTCCAGACCTATCTGCCAGTTCATTAACTCTTTCATTAGTCATGCCTAATGCTTATGTCCATGGAGTTTTTAATTTCAATTACCGAATTTTTTATTTCTGTAAGTTCTAATTTTAAAATCTGCTAGCTTTTTTTGATTGTTTCCTATTCCCTGAAGATATTTTCAAGCTTGTCTACTTGGTTATTTGTTTTTAATCTAGTAGGCTTAGTATTTTTTTTTTTTTTTACATATTTTTTTTTCACCCTAGAGTGCAGTGGCATGATCATAGCTCATTGCAACCTCGAACTCCTGGGCTTGGGTGATCCTCTCACTTCAGCCTCCCAAGTAGGTGGGGCTACAGGTGCTCAGCAATACACATGGGGTCTCACTATGTTGCCCAGGCTGGTCTCGAACTCCTGGCCTCAAGAGATACTCCTGCCTGAGCTTCCCAAAATGCTGGGATTACGGGCATGAGCCACTTATTTTTTATTCATATATATTCATGGGATACAAGTGCAATTTTGCTACATTGATATATAGGCTTCGTATTTTTAAAATTAATTTCTTTTGGATAATTTAAATATCTGAAATGTTGTGGATCTGTTTTGCCCTCTACTTTTCTGTTGGTCGTCTTTCAGCATGGTACCTGGTTTCCTTGAATGTTCATTCATCCATTCATTCATTACTGTGAGCCATGTATTTTCCTTAGGAAATTATTAGAGGGAATTACTTGAGGCCTAAGGTGAAAGTGATGTTCCCTGATATTTACATTTGCTTCCACCAGGTTCCCCCAAACGTTAAAAGTCTGGAACAACTCTAAAATAAGCTTATAGCTTAAGGTTTCCTAGGCTATCTGGGTGATGAGAATTTGGGGTATAAATCCGTGGGAAGACTTGTTTTTCATTACAGCTTCTCTGGGCCAGGGGTTTAATTCCTCCTGAAATGCTCAGGTCCAAGAAGACTTTCTTTGGGGGTGAGGTTATTCTGGTTCGTCATTAGACATGAAGGATAGGACCCCAACTTTGTGTGTGAGGGATCTCCTATTAGATTGCTTGCTGGAGCAAGCCCTGGGATTTGTCTTTTTTGTCCCTTTATCTAAGTTGCACCCCTTGACAACTGGAGTTCAAGTTCAGAAAACACTCTCAACATTCTGCTTATTTTGGGAGTTTTCTACCTTTACATATATTTTAGCCTAATAGCTCTTTATTATCAGGTCAGCTCTTAAAATGCTTTCAAGATTTAGAAAAATATATTTTTCATACAGGCTATTTATAGTTGTTTTCAGCAGGAGGGCCAGTTGGAACCTCCAGGTAGCCTTAATACCAGCAGTGAAAGTCTGATCTCAGTGTGTGACCTTGGGGCAAGTTGTTTAACCCATCAGTGCTCAATTTGTTCCTCCATAAAATGAAGAATGTAATAGTACCTAGCTCAAAGAACTGTTGTGAAATATCCATAAAATGGCAAAAGTAAAGTGCTTGGAACAATGCCTATCCCATCGTAAGCACTCATCAGGGCTTAACCCCGACTTTTCCAACCTGCAATACGCAGCCTACCCACTCTCAGCTGTTCCTGCCGTCACTCTACTTCTCTTCTTGGCTTTTTATCACAGTTGAACTTAAACAATGATTTCCTTGGCTATTATGGAACACCTGTCTTTCCAGTTGGACTGTCACCTCTGGGAAGCAGGACCCGTGACTGTCTTATTCGATTCCATAGTTTCTTCAACTACCTAGTTTCTCAGTACATGACATGACATGCATTAGGTCCTCAACATAGATTTGTCGAAGGAGTGGATATGTATTTCTACATTTTTAAGAAAGCACAAGCAGAATGTGTACTCTCTAGATGGAGAGGGCTTCATGGATAATTCCCGAGCACATAAGCTCTGGAATTGCGTCAGACGTGAAGATCCTAACCTTCTGTATCTCAGTTTCCTTTTCCGTAAAATGGGGACAACAGTAGCACCTACTTGTAGGCTTGTAGTAAAGATCAAACCTATAAAGCACTTAGTACAGTACCCAGCATGCGGTAAAGAACTCAATAAATGTTAGCTGCAATGATTTCTACTATCCTTTGTTTGTTACCTATGAAAATGGTCCACTTTAAGAAGGCATAGGCTAGGCCAGCCGCGGTGGCTCACGCCTGTAATCCTAGCACTCTGGGAGGCCGAGGCGGGTGGATCACTCTGAGCTCAGGAGTTTGAGACCAGCCTGAGCAAGAGCGAGACCCCGTCTCTACCAAAAATAGAAAGAAATTAATTGGACAGCTAAAAATATATATAGAAAAAATTAGCCGGGCATGGTGGCGCATGCCTGTAGTCCCAGCTACTCGGGAGGCTGAGACAGTAGGATTGCTCGAGCCCAGGAGTTTGAGGTTGCTGTGA
>RJWJ010037402.1:0-15555 GCA_004363605.1 Indri indri | reverse complement strand
ATTCAAGAGCTCTAAAAGTATTCATAATCTTGAGCCAATAATTTTATTTTTGAAAAATCCATTCTAAGAAATAATCTTAAATATATAAAAGGCTTTATATAAAAAATAGAAAGCTTTCTGTATAGAATTTTATAGTCACCATGACATAATTGGGGAAGTTTAAGTAAAAGCATGGATTTGTCCAAAGCTGTAGAAGATTGAAGTTTGTTATCAGGACAAAACAGAGAAGTTCAAGTGCCTTCTCTTCAGTTTATATCCCAAGCACTTTTGTGAAGTGAGCTATTAAGAAACAAAATCAAACTCACTTATCCCTAGTGTTTCAATTTGATAATGTGGTCAACATTGTTTTGGTGGCAAACTAAATTCTTACATTAAGGAACAAAATAAGGATTTGTCAGGATAGGAAAGTGGAATGAGATACAAAAAAGTAATTTCAGTGTGGAGTATTTAAGTGTCAATTGCATCAAGAATGCTCTAGAACAGTGGTTCTCAACTGGGGGTGATTTTGTCCCAAGGGACTTTTGGCAACTTCTGGAGACATTTTTTGATTGTCTTCACTGGGGGTGAGGAGTGGGGATGTGCTACTGACATCTAGTGGTGAAGGTCAGGATGGCTGTGGAACATACTACACTGGTAGAGGGGTGTCACCCACAACAAAGAATTATCCAGCCCTAATGGTCGCTAGGGCTGAGGTTGAGAAACCAGCCCTAAAGAAAGTCGTGCATGTGATTATATTATTACAATTATCAATTCACAGAGATAAGGAGACTGAAAGAAATAGGTAGATTTTGACTATGCTATTGCTATGAGCATGGGAGGAAATCACCAATGTCCTATATTTGAACTGCAAAAGAAGGGAAGAGAGTCTGGCATATGGGTAATCATGTACCAGAGATATATTCTATTCTCTACAAAGACTTCATATAATTCTACACCTACCCCTAAATTGTTCTAAAATATAACAAGAAATTAGGACAACTGTGAAAGAGTATAAATGAGCTAGCAACCCTTCTCCAATAGATCTACGTGATAATATGTTATTATAAAGGACATTACCCTCTTTAGCTTTATTAAGGTATAATTGACAAATAAAAACTGTATATATTTATGTGATGCTTTGATATACTTAATATATGCATATATATCATATATATACATCACACAATGTGATGCTTTGATATATATAATATATACATATATATATGTAGTGAAATGATTAAATCAAGCTAATTAATATATCCATCACCTGACACACTCATCATTTTTCGTGGTAAGAACATTTAAGAACATCTAATCTCTTAGCAATTTTCAAGTATACAGTGCATTATTATTAGCTGTAGTCATCACGCTGTTCCATAGCTATCCAGAACTTATTTATCCTATCCAGCTAAAACTTTGTACACTTTACCCAACATCTCCCCATCGCTTCTAACGTAACAGGTATTTTTAATATCTAATATTAGATAATATTTGGTACAAAATATATCCCAGTAATTATGTGCATATAGTATATATAAATATTGTATATATGATGATATACGTTTATACAAGTAATGACACATTAGATAAGTACCCATAGCCACAGTCACACAATTTATGACTCAGAATGTTACCAATACTATAGGCTGCCCCGAACTCCCACCTCCTGCTTCTCCCCAAGAGATAACCACTATCTTGAATCCTAGCTTTATTATTCCCTTGCCTTTTAAAAACAGTGGTATCATATATAGGTATCACTAAATCGGATGCTGTTTAGTTTTGCTTTTCTTTTCCTGCCTACATAAAAATGGTATTATAAGGGAGGTAGTCTTTGGGGACTTGCTTTTTTCACTCAACATTTTCCATCTTATTGCGCGCTATTCATTCACGTTACTGCTGTATAATATTCCTGTGAGTAATTATTCCAACACTTATTTATGTATTCCTCTTTCTTATGTATATTATGTATATATTTGGGTTTGTTATAGGCTAAATTGTGTTTCCCCCGCAAATGCACATGTCAGAGCTCTAATCCCCAGTACCTCAGAAGGTGACTGTATTTGGAGATGGGACCTTTAAAGAGGGATTAAGGTAAAATAAGACCATTAGAGTGGGCCCTAATCCAATTTGACTAGTGTCCCTATAAGAAGAGGAACTTTAGACACACAGAGACACCAGGATGCATGTACAGAGGAAAGGCCACGTGAGGACACAGTGAGAAGGCAGCCGTCTGTACACCAAGGAAAGAGGCCCCAGAAGAAACAAAACCTGTCAATATCCTGATCTAGGACTTCCACTCTCCAGAACTATGAGAAAATAATTTTCTCTTGTTTAAGCCAGTCTGTGGTATTTTGTTAAGGCAGCTCTAGCAAATGAATATAGGGTTGTTTCTTGTTTTTAATGTTATGAACAAAGCTGCTAAAAACATTTTAGTTTCTATACACATGCACACGAGTTTTTCTTCTCTATATGCTGGAATGGAGCTGTTGGGTTGCAGAGTCTGTGTATCTCACTTTACTAAGATAATGCCAAATAATTTTCCAACTAGGTATGAAATTCTCGTTACTACACAATCTTGCCAATGCTTGGTATTGCCAGACTTCTTAATTCATTACCATTCTTGTGCTTTTTGTAAAATTGAATTTTCTTCTTATTTTCTCTTACCTTGTCCACTGGGTTAGAAGTTATACTGTATTTCTTTTATTTTAGTGGTTCTCTTTAGTATTTTACCATATACCTTTAAAGTTAATCAGCATCTTTCTCTCCCAGGATCATATAAAAGCTTTAGAACATTTGCTTGTGATTCACACCATTTTACCAACTTATGTGCAACTGTTAACTCTTATCTAGTATTTTTGTTTTTATTTTTAGGTTTTTTTTTTTAGAGATGGGATCTTGCCATGTTGTCCAGGCTACTAGATTTGAATTCCTGGGCTCAAGGGATCCTCCCACCTCAGCCTCCCGAGTAGCTGGGACTACAGGTGTGTCCCACCACACCCAGCTGTTTTTCTTTTTTTAATCCATTAAATTCAACATTATTATTTTATACAGATAATATATGCTTTTGGTATACTCACATTTGTCAATTTTTTGGTTTCTTTGTTCATTTCATTCTTTCTTACATTTCACACGTTGTTCCTACAGCAGGTTTTGTTTTTGATTTTCTTGCCTTTTCTGAAAATCTATTAGAAGTTCTTTTAGTGAAGCACTGTAGATAAACTACATAAACTCTGTTTTTGCTTATTTGAAAATGTATTTCCTTCAGCTTTCTTCTTGAAATAAGAGTTTTTTTGAGTCCATAATTTGAGGTCCACAGTTGTTTCCTCTTGAAAGGGTGTTTTTTAGATATTATTTGACAGTTCTCTGGCTTCCACTGTTGCAGTTGAGAAGCCTGCTGGCAGACCAATGATTGTTCTTAAGGTGATCTTTTCTCATTAGGTGCTTTTAATAGGATGACCCGCCATCTGAGTTTGCCTAAGACGGCCATTTTAAGTTTGTTGTCTTAGAATAATTATTAAGAATGCTCTTTTTGACTCCAAAAATGTGTTCCAGTTTGGATAATAAATAATTATGGTTATCTTAGCATTGAAGATCTTCTTTTTCTTTTTCGTGTTCTTCAGTTTCACAAAAATGTCTAGAATTAGATTTATTTTAATTCATGCCACTGGGTACATGGCACATTCTTTACTCTTTACTTCCTGTCTCTCTTTGCAGCAACCTGTGCAATCTCTTCTGATTTATCCTCAAATGTGCCAATTCTCTTTTCAGCTACATCTAATCTGCCATTTTACCCATCCATTGAGCCTTTAGTGTCAACTGATTATATTTTAAAGATCTATTTACTTTAAAAAATGATTTGTTGGCTCATTTCTGATATGTTCTGTTGCTTGCCCATTGCTCAGTTTTGTACCTCTTTTACACAAAATTTTTCCCTCTTCATACAAACTTACTTGGTACTCTATATCCGAGAACTCCAATGCTAAAGTTCTTTGCATTCTAACTTTATTGTTTCTGAGCTTTTATTCATGGTGGCTTATATCCTTGTATGTTTGATGATCTTGCACCATGAACTCATGTTTGCTTGATTTTAATCCATTGGAATACCAAGGGCCTAAATCAAGGATGCTTTTCTCAGAAAAAAGTGTGATTTCCCTTCTGGTGTGTGCCACAGGGTGCTACTGATCTGGGACCACTTTAGCCCCCTTCAGAAGACCAACCTTAATGTGAGAGTCTCAGGTTCAGCTTCCAGGCTTTGTAGCACGCTCAAGGAATGTGGATTTTCCCATGTCATCTTTCAGTTCTATCAGTTTCTGCTTCCTGCACTTTGAAGCTCTGTTGTTCAGTGCATGCACGCTTAAGATTGTTATGTCTTCTTGGAGAATTGACCCATTGTCATTCTGCAATGCCCCTCTCAATCCTGGCAATGTTCCTTGTTCTGAAGCCTACATTGTCTGGTATCAGTATAGCCACTCCAACTTCTTTTAGAGTTTGCATCATATATCTTTTTCCTGTCTTTTACTTTTTTACCTGTCTATGTCTTTCAAGTTGGTTTCTTGTAGATGGCATGAAATTGGGTCTTGCCTTTATTATTCTAATCTAACTATCTTTTAGTTGAAGCTGATAGAATTAATTTTATTGTATGGAATTTATAGAGGAGCCTAAAATTTCCCAAACTGAAAATTTTTGGTAGCATTATTGACATAATAATTTATTAATAACTAGCAATCAAAAATTACTAAATTTTACAGTATCAAAGTTCTAAATGTTGTCCAGCATGTAATAGGTACTCAAAAACT
Organism: Indri indri; assembly: GCA_004363605.1. Classification (NCBI taxonomy): domain Eukaryota; kingdom Metazoa; phylum Chordata; class Mammalia; order Primates; family Indriidae; genus Indri; species Indri indri. The sequence goes on along the minus strand of RJWJ010037402.1, from coordinate 10,780 downwards.
ATTTACTGCACAAATAGCTGAAAATGTTTAGGGTTACCTAGATTCAGCCAAATACATTTATTGAATGCTTGCTGTTTGCTAAACTCTGTATGGTACCAACCTAGTTGAAACAAAGAAAATACAGTACTCTGTTGACTTACATTATTTCACCCTTCCTTTCTTGTTTTCCTTCTGAAATGATAGGTCGAAATAGTAGTGATACTAACAGTTTCTCAACAGGCCAGAATCAGTGATCCCCAACCTTTTTGGCACCAGGGATGGGTTTCATGGAAGACAGTTTTTTTCATGGACAGGGTAGGGAGGGCAGTTGTAGGGGTAGGCGGAGCTCAGGCAGTGAAGCTTAGCTCCTCGCCTCCTGCTGTGGGGCCCAGTTCCTAAGTTTTTTGGAAGACAATTTTTCCATGGAAGTGGGGGCAGTATTGGGGGTGGGGAGCTCAGGCAGTGCAGTGCGAGGCCCGGTTCGTAACAGGCCACAAACTGGTACCGGGCCACAAGCAGTATGTATTGTAAATAAACATTGAAGCTTGATTTGGAAAATTTGAGTTGCCTTCCCCATTTCTATCCTCTTCCTCATCTCCCTGCTCCCATTTAATGCTACAATGGGACAGCACCATGCTCAGATAGCTTGTAACTGAAATGGCCCACGTGGGGTTTGGAGCCCAGAAGGTTGTTGTTAGAATCCTGGCTCAGCCCTTAATTTGCTCTCAGACTTTGAAGTAGATTCAGATTCCTAAGCAACAAATGCATAGTAGATGCTAAGTCCTGACGCCTGCCCCATTAAAGAATTTAGAAACCTGAGGATGATGTGAAACGTATTTTTAGAGACAGAAAATGTCCTAGATTATTTGTTAGTGACTTCCTAAGAAATTTTTATGATGGAAAATTTCAAGTGCAGTCAAAAGTAGAGGGAATGGTATAATAAATCCCTGTGTTCTCATCACCAAAACATTTAGCCAATCTTATTTTACTTACCTCCCAGCCCAACTTCTTTTTTCTTTCATTTCCTGAAGCATTTTAAAGAAAATCGCAGATATCACGTCATTAAACCCATAAATACTTAAGTATGTCAGTAAGTCTTTTAAAATTACATTTGCTAATCCTTTCTTAGTCCTACTCCCTCTTTATTCGATTAAGAAACTAAGAAGGTTAGCGATTTGCCCAAGGCCATATAATTAAGTGGCAGAACTAAAGTGAGAACTTCAGTGTTCCTAATACTTAATCCTATATTCTTTGCCCATGTCATGTGCCTCTGAAGATTACCTGTTTACTAGCTGTCTTAGTCTGTTCAGGCTACTATAACAAAATACCCATAGTATATATACTGGGTAGTTTATAAACAACACAAATTTATTTCTCACAGCTCTAGAGGCTGGGAATTCCAAGATCGAGGTGTCAGCAGATTTGGTGTCTGGTGAGGGCCTGCTTTCTGGTTCATGGACCTTCCAGCTGTGTCCTCACGTGGAGAAAGAGCTCCAAGAGAGGAGAGGCCAGGTTCCCTTGGCCTCTTTTATAAGGGCACTGGTCCTATTCATGAGAGTTCTGCCTGGATAACCTAATCACCTCCCTTTTGGGTGCCCCATTTCTTAATACCATCACATTGGGGGTTATGTTTCAACATATTATTTTTGGGGGAACACAAATGCTCAAAACATAGCAATAGCTAAAAAGAAAAAAAAATTGCAATTGGATTCTCTGTCAGTATCATACATCAGAATCATCTTGGGAGATATTAAAAATGCAGATTCCTGAACACGCACCCCCAGAGGACCTAATTCCTTATGGCTGGGGTGGAGCCAACAATGTATTGGAGCCAAGTTATATCAGTTTTTGAGAGGCAACTATTAAGTTTTAAGTAATTATATGAGCCAATTACTGAAAACTATTAAAAATTAAATTATATAAGCTTATAATTACATAAATTATATTAAAAACAAAGATAAATATCAAAAACTCATCACTTCCTATTGACTTTACTACACTTTGCTATTATCTATGCTCTTGAGGTTATATGTCCATTCTATTCTATGCAGTGGAAATACTGTATAATGGTGTACTGCCAAGCATCTTCCCAACTCCATATTCAATGGGAGCTTGAAATTGGCCATGTGGTAGTATTTATACCATGGAAATTGGCAAACATAAACCAGGCTTGATTTATGCTTTGTTGATTGTCTAACAATGTTGGAGAAAATGTTAATAATGTAGATTAAACTTAAAGTGTGTCTTGCCTATAACCATTATATTATTAACAGTACAAAAATGAGGAAATAGTCTTCCAGTATTCAAAAACTATTACCAAGCCATCAAAGAAGTCTCTCACATCATAAATAATGTGAGATTAATAAATGATGTTTCACTTGGTTTTACTCATTAATGTAAACAAAATTATTAACCAACCAACATTCACGTTGGAACTACATTTGTTCATCAATTGCAACCGTAAATTGACTATAGATAGAAAAGTTTGGCAAAAAAACAATAAAAGCATTGTGTAAGAATACATTAGATTTATAAAATTTGTAATAAAGAATATTAGATGTTTTATTATCATTTAAAAATTGCTACATATCCTTTTTATCAGCAAAGAACGTAATATGCTTATGTATGTATAGAATGCCTCCTTTTTTTTTTTGGAGGACTGGTTTTTACACATTATCTATCATCCCCCTGGGTGAAACCCTAGAATCTGCATTTCAGATTAACATCTCAGATATTCTTATACACGCAAAATTTGGAGAACCACTATTTTAGCCATTGAACAAAAAGATCAGGATAACTTAATTTAACCTCCAAAGGTTCTTCCTAAATCTTACTAAAAGCAAGATACAGAATGTATTCTTTCAAATACACAGGCCTATTTTTCAAATTTTAAAATTAATTTAAAAGTAGTTTTAGAGAGGTATACTTAACATACAACAAATGGCACATATTTGGAGTTTACAATTTGCTAAGTTTTGACATATGTATACCCTAGTGACACTATCACCATAATCATGATTGTGAACATATCCATCAACCCTAAAAATTTTCTTGTGCCCTTTTGTAATTCTTCCCTTTCACCCCTTCTTGCCTACCCCATACCCAAGCAACTACTGATGTCCTTTCTGTCACTATGTGTTAGTTTGCATTTTCTAGAATTTTATATAAATGAGATCATACGGTGTGATCATACAGATACATTGCCAAAATGCTCAACAGAGATGGTGTGTGTGTGTGTGTGTGTGTGTGTGTGTGTGTGTGTGTGGTGTTTGTTTTCCAACTCCAAAATGCCTATTTCAAAGTAGTGAGACAATTACATTTTATTCAGGACTGGGGCTATATTTCCAGTTTATTTTAGTGTTATGTTAGTCTCCTCTTGTATAGTTTCCTCTTATAGATCTTTGCTCTAAGAAGCTGCCTGGCTGGCCTCTCAATTTATCTGGCTCTGAGTGGTCCCTTTAAAGAAAGAGAATCTAAAAGCTTAGACTAGCTATGCTATTATCATGTAAGTAGACTTTGCAAAACCCCCAACCTAAACCCGCATAGCTGCAGTTAATCTTCCTGAACTAGGAATTCAGAGCTGAGTTACGGCATCTGCAAGGACATGGCCACAGGGAATCCTGATTAGAAAACATTCTCTGTGCAAGTGTTATGGCTTCTGATTAATTCAAGCCACGGCATTATTTCCCAAATTTTCTTGGGTGGGTTGCTTGGTGGAAGGATTGTAAGTAGGAGAGGTTGAGCCTCACCAACGCCGACAGTTGCTTGAGCTTCCAAGAGCCTTCCCTGCAGCCTCTTCCTTGCCTGGGGAGAGGCAACTCGAGCAAAGTATCCCAAAAGGTAATGAACAAATGCTCAATTCTCCTTTGATGAGTCTGCCATGCGGTATTACTAAATTACTTATTTTATTATTTTATCTGCAATCACCACGTTACTCTGAAAAAAATGTAACTGTGCATATAGCAATAGAAGTTTAATATTCCCTGCTCCCTTTTCCTGGGCATTATTCTCCAATGTGTAGCAGAAGTTATGTAAAAGTCTTCAGAGAGCCCTTTATCAGTGAGGGAACAATCTATCTTTCTCTACCCAATGAAGATAAAAGCTCTGTCTGAAGGGAAGCACTGTTTATAGATCCTGGGACTGGTTGTCTTCCAAGATGCTAGTAAAAAATATATATGTATATAAGAAAGAGAAGAAGCTGTTCTGTGAGAGGGAAAAGAAACAAAAAAAGTCTCTATTTAGTTATGTAAACACTGTTAGTATGACTCCAGTTCTTGGCTTCATAAATTGAGAGTACACAAATGACATTGACCATCACGTCAATTAGAGTGCAAAACATGGTATGATAGAACTAAAGAAGAAAGCAAATGACTCAAGAAGCAGATCCATTCATCAAAATCTTGGCCGGGTGCGGTGGCTCATGCCTGTAATCCTAGCACTCTGGGAGTCCGAGGTGGGGGAGGATCGCTTGAGGTCAGGAGTTTTGAGACCAGCCTGAGCAAAAGCAAGACCCCATCTCTACTAAAAATAAAAAAAATTAGCCCAGCATGGTGGTGCATGCCTGTAGTCCCAGCTACTCAGGAGGCTAAGGCAGGAGGATCGCTTGAGCCCAGGAGTTGGAGGCTGCAGTGAGCTATGATGACACCACTGCACTCTAACCAGGGCAACAGAGTGAGACTCTGTCTCCAAAAAAAAAAAAAAAATCTTGTTGACCTTTCCATTGTCACCCTTCCTAATAACTTGGATTGAGTTATATTTGGAATATCATAAGAGCACACGTTACACAGCAAAGAGCATGAAACTGAGAAGCCAGTGAGCAAATCCTAATTCTGGATTTACCTTGTTCTCAGGGCGAATATTGGAGAGCTCAGTGGTTCCCAGCTTTTCCATCACAAAGAAACTATTTTTATTATTTTTGCCCTGTAGTTATACTATTTTGAAGTATTTTATTAGTTATCTAAACTCTTTTATCTCAGGCTGTAAGGTATGGGAACCCCAGGGGTGTGTCCATGGGAAAAGGAAGCCGGCCCGGGTGTGAATCCTGGCTCCACAGCTTATGAGCTATATGACCTTGGGAACACTCTAGAACCCCTTTAAGCCTCAGTTTCTTTATAGGGTTGTAGCAAGTATATAAATGTATATATGGCTTAGTGCAGTGCCTGGAACATGGTAAGAGTCAAAACTTCAACTGTAATAAAAATGATGATGATACTATTATTATAATTATTATTATTATTTGAACTAGCCAGATGGAAGGGTTGGCCCTTCTGAGAGTTGACTAGCAGTCCCACCTACCATGCCCTAAAGGGAAATGGCAAACTTTGGTGTGAGTGATGTTGCCGTCCTGTTCGAGAGTGTGTAGGAGTGGACAATAGAAGTTTGGGTGCAGAGATGCTACTGTTTTTCAGGAGTAGAGGTCTGTGCCAATGTTGCTGGGCTGTCAAGGTCTGAGCAGGATTAGAGGACAAGTTCAGAGTTAGAGAGTAGTAGTGGAGGTGGAGGTGGGGGTGGGGGGAAGTGAAACTGGAAGAACAATCAAGATAGATTGGGACACAGGTCATATAGTCCAGGCTTCAAAGCAGAGATTGTAACCAGAGGGGGACTCAGACCTGCAGAAACCAAGCCCAATATTTAAAGCTGCCTGTAAAAAGAAGGTGTTCCAGGGAAAGTATGCAGCTGGTGGCAGGCAGATACTCAGGGCAGACTGGGGAGCACACCCTACTCCGTGGTGGGGCTGCGGTTCCTAATGGCTGTATTTGCTTAGGACAAACTCAGGCCTTGAACATGGGTGAGTCTGCAGGTTGAAGGTCTTGAGAGCCTAAAAATGCAGAGGTGGTAAAGAAAGAGACCTATAAAAATGATTTTTTCCCCATTTTTCTTAACATTTTTCTATTTCATCTCTGATCCATCCAGATTTTAACCAAAGGTCTGCCATCATTGAAGGTATATAATACATGTACCATATGGCTGCCATGGTTGTGATGCTACCAAACAATCAGAGTAAGTAAATATATAGGTATATATGCACTGCTCACTGCTTCTGGCTGCTTAATCCTGGCTGTTGTCAGCTTGTAAGGCAAGGTTGGTGGCATGCTGGATACTGTGTGCAGAGTGACAGGGTCACCATTCACATCCCAGAGCATCCCAGGCTGTCAGTAACAGTGAATCAGCTTGGGCCCATTGTGAAATGTTACTGTAACCACACAGATTTTATGATTCTGGTAAAGAACAGAGAAACTTTTAATATTTAGTTGCCCTATGTAGCCTCATTGTGGAGCAAACATGTGCCTTTTCTGTTGGGTTTTTGAAATGCTGATAATGGTTCAGATACAGCTAAAGAAACTTCTTGACTAACCTAATGGAAACTTCTTGACTAACCCAATGGATACTACAGAATTTTATGCTTGTAACCATCACCCCACCTCCTGAAACTCTCTGGCTCCTGTGACATGTGACTTACTGGGTTTCCTGTCTTCCTCACCACTCCTTCCCTGTATGGAATACTCTAATGTTCCCCAGAGTGTACTCTTAGCCACCTTCTCCCATTGTATCTACTCTCCCATTGATCTTTTCCTTCTCATTATTTTAATGATTACACGTTCAATGCAGAGTGTTGTTGAAATATGTTCTCTTATTGTCTTTAGAGCACTGACAGGGCACAGAGTGAGGTCCAAAAAACGGGATAGGACTTTGTAGATATTGACTTAAATGATAAATGATCTATTTTTAAAAGATGCTAATAACTCTTGGAAACAAACGACAAAAATAATTTAAAATTGCCTATGCATCAGAGTTAAAAAAATGAAAGCTGGAGTGAAAGTTAGAAGACCCTTTCTGTAAACTACAGAGTTTTGAATTATCAAAGGGAAACTATTTGAAAGCCAGTTAATTTATTCATAAGTACAGGCCTTGAGTGAGCTAGATCTGCACATTGGTGAATTAGTGCAATTACTGTAGAAATAAAAGGCACCATTTTGAGCAGATCTGCATTTAGATACCTGGATTTTATGCCAGGCAGATGCAGACCAGATATAATCTCTGCTGCCTCTCTCATCTTGTTTTTCTACACTAGTTCCCCTGGAACCCTTTTGTTTTCCTCCATAGCTAGGGGGAGCGAGGGTGTTGAGTACACGGAAGTAGAATGGAAAAGTCAACCTGTGGAGATCTCAGTGACACTGTTGAAAGTGTCATACCAGAGACCTGTGCCTGTCGCCTGTCATTTGAAGAAGAGAACTTGGTAGTGGTGCTGTGAGAGGGACACATGTGTCCACTTTAGTCCTCCTTCTGGACTGACCTAGAGAGAAACAGCATGAACAAGGGAGAGTGTAAATTTGAAAATATTAGGAAACAACTCACTTATTTTCATGTGTGCATTTAAAGATGTTAATGCAAAATACCCAGAAGAAATTGAAAGCATCCCTTATTCAGTCAACAAATATTAATTAAGCCCCTACTACGTTTGAGTTACAATGCTGTATGGAATGAGGTCACGAACATGTGTGATTTTTTTTCTTGGAAAAAAAAATGAAATTTACCTCTTTGGGTCGAACATTATTTATTTTGCTCTTTTAAAATGGAAATTTATACAGAATTATATTCCATATTTTCTGGGTTCCTTAAGTAGAATATATGGAATATAATTAGATCCTATCTTAATGACTTACCACCCACAGGAGTACTGTCTGGCCAGCCTTTATGCTTGAGTACAACAGCCCTCTTCCATCAAATGAGTGATCTCTGACTACACAGCACATTTACTGTGATCTAAGAAGTGAGATAACCCTGATTATTAGAACCGTATTTAAAGAAAGAGTCACCATGACTCAAGTGCGTCTCTTCGAAAGTAAAGTAATTGAGTTTTAATGAATGAGTTTCACAACTGTGCTTTCAGCTCCGGGATGGTTTTCTCAAGAATCCTGGTGAGGTTGAGAAGTCTGACCTTGAACTGTATAAAATATTTCTGCACTTAAAGTTTGATACCTATGCTGTATATATTCAAAACAAGTTATTCGAGAAATTAAATATATTATCTATATTTTGCATCTTATAAATGTGAAAGTTTGCCACTCTAAATACATTTGAGAATGTATTTTTTTTACATGAAATGCCTTTTTCCCCAAGGGGATAAAATCACTCTGACATCATGACTTTACTTATTTCTAGAACTTTCTGTATATTTCTTTACTGTTACCACAGTACCAGCACCATATTAAGCTATATTCATTATGTCCTTATAAATTCAAATAACATATCTTGATTCACAAATCCTTATGTTTATGAAAAAGGTTTACTAGAATCCATGTAGAAAGCATTTATCTTTTTTTTTTTTTTTTTTTTAGTAAGTCTTAAACTTTGGTTTTTACATCTGGGTTTGGTGTTCAACTTGGTTATTCTGGTCCTGTGGTCTTTGAGATCTAAAGGAGCTCATATGTCTACTGGTCTCACTGTCTCAATTCTGCCAGGCATCCTTAAGATAGGGAGGCTGCAGAGTGAGCCAGTTGTTTGTTTCCTTCATACATTGTTACTTCTCTTGGTGATGGATACTAAGTATCACCAACACCGCTTGATAATAGTAGCTGCCTAAAAGACAACCCATAAGGCTGTTACATTCTACTTTCTTTCTGGTTAGTACATCCAGAAAAATGTATCGTATTTTTTTCTCACATTATGATGTTACTTAGTTTCATAGGTTCATTTGATCACTTTTCAACTCTCATTTCTTTTTTATTAATATACGTTAATTAGCATCAAAATGTACAAAGGGGGCTTTATGACTGTAGATGCTTATTGATATATCCTGATACGATGCATATTGATATGTACATTGCTATGCTAATATATCAGTATCCAAATGGAAAAAGTTTGGAAATGGTAACTTAGGTACCTTTATAGGTGCGTTAAGAGCTCCTAAAGGAAATGTAATCAGTCCTGAAGTAATCTCTCTCTTTCTTTCAGATAACAAGAATAGAGGCAATTGCAGCAACAAGGGTGCCTGCTTCATCTTCCCCGAGTCGGTCCCCAACACCTAGAATCTGAACCCAACCGTGTGTGTGTTTGTTGGGCCATGGCAGCTCCTACTCAAGTCCTCTGCCCATCGTCCAAACCAAACTCTATGCTTAAACCCTATTTTTTAATTCTGGAGACAGCACTGAACAGAAAGATTGGAGATACTTCAGGGGAAGAAAGAAAATCAATGCGTTGACAACCCATGTATCAATATATGGAGGTGTGGCAGTGTTTTGGTGGCAGTGGGAAGGCTCTGAAGATGTTACTTGGTTATCCAGAGAGCTGGACTGTGAAAGCTGTAAGCTTTACACGAATCATAACCAACCCCAACCTCCAGGTGCTGCTCTCCATCTGCAAAGTGGAGATTGTCCTATGGTTTGCCTTACGAGGATGCTATGGGATATTATAATGCGTGGATGAGGCTTGGCCAATGGCTCGTACCTACACATGAATGTATGCATGCGTGTTAATGATTTATTACCTCCATTACCACGCAGCATCTTGGCGCAGTAACAGGACAGATATGTTTTTCATTCATTTGGTAAACACCTGTTCCCTCCCTCTTTCCCAAATCGCAATTGAGTTATGTGGAGACATTAAGTCACAAGGGTGAATAACTCACTCAGGGGTGTGGGGATGGGGACAGAGTGACCTGGAGAGTCTTGGTAGGAAGCAAGGATGCTTCCTGCAGGTAAATAGGTGCTTAATAGAAAACCAGCTGCTTCAAGACTGTGCTAATGCCCCCAGACCTGGGGGCCTGTGCTGTGTGCTGTCTTCTGTGTGTCAGGAGACATAAAGTCTCCTACGCTGGAGTCTCCCAGATAGGGACTTTGAGCACTGCCATGGCCAGGCAGAGGAAGGCGCACTGCACCAGGAATTACTGGGCTGGTTTCTAGCTCAGGCTCTGCCGTAACTCAGCTGTAGAGGCTTTGCCATAACTCAGCTGTAGCGGCTTTGCCATAACTCAGCTGTAGAGGCTTTGCCGTAACGCAGCTGTAGGGGCTCTGCAAGTTGTTTAGCTGCATCTGCAGGTGATAACCTTTTCCAGCATAACACTGGCTTCTCCTAAATCTCCTTCAGTTACACTGAGAATTGGGAGTGATAATATCCCCAACTCCCTCTCCCACAGAGAAGTGCTGGAGCACTGACACATAAAAGGTGACCTGTGGCCGGCGGGGTGCGAGTGTGTTGGGGTGGCGGCGGTGAGATCTTTTATTACTCAACACCCAACTTCTCTCCTGGCCTCCCTGTGGCCGTCAGGGGTCCCTGCAGACAACAGGTACGCACAGTGGGGGGTCTCAGAGTTAAAGGGGTTTCTGACCTTCCCTGTAAATAAAAGCTCTCTAGCGAAGGAAGACGTTATGATTGACCAGGGCAGCAAAGACAGCAACTATAGAATTAATTCTCCCAAGTGCAATTTGCAAAGTTTGTGTGTGTGAGTGGGCCCGTGGCGCGGAGGGCCGCCAAGTAAGGGCAAAGGAAACAGAGGGGCTCGGCTGGGCTGGGGGGGCTGGGGAGCTCTGTCCCGAGAGATGAAGGACCATGTGTAGAATGGACACTCGCCCACGTCTCTCTCGGGGCGCGGGCCACGCCACAGTGTCCTAGCCCCTTCGCCCAACTCCTCCGCAGCTGTGATCAGTCACGTGTGATACTACCCTCGGGCAGGGAACCCCGGGTCTCCCTTCAGAGAGGGACGGGCATCGGCCAGGGCGCCCCGCTCCGACGGGACCCAGGGACGCACCGCAGGGGGCGACGCGGGTGGCGCAGCCAGGCGAGACCCGGGCCGGCCTTGGCC
>RJWJ010037400.1:0-15554 GCA_004363605.1 Indri indri | reverse complement strand
GGTTAAAGCATTTTAATAGGCAGTTCTCCAAAGAAAGCATACAAATGGCCAATAAGAACATGAAAATACGATTAACATGATTAATCATTAGGGACGTGCAAATCACGACCACAATGAGATTCCTTTTCATATCCACTAGGATGGCTATTGTTTAAAAAATAAAACAGAAAATATCAAGTGCTGGTGAGGATGTAGAGAAATTGAAATCCTTGTATAATGCTGGTGGTAAGGTAAAATCGTGCAGTCACTTTAGGAAAGAGTTTGGCACTTCCTCAAAAAGGTAAACATAGAGATACTATACGACCTAGCCATTCTACTCTTAGTCATATGCCTAAGGGAATTGAAAACATGAAGTATTGATACATGCTACAGCATAAATTAATTTTGAAAACATTATACTATGTGAAAGAAAATAGGCACAAGAGGTCATATGTTGTATGATTCAACTTATATTAAAATATCAAAAATAGGTAAATTCTTAGAGATGGAAACCAGATTAGTGTTTTCTAGGGGTTAAGGAATGGGAAAATGGAAGTGATCGCTTTGTGGGTATGGTGTTTCCTTGTGGAGTGATTGAAATGTTCTGGAATTAGATAATGTTATGGTTTGCAAAATCATATAAACCAGTGAATTACATACTTTAAAACGTTAAATTTTTTAGTATGTGAAGTATATCTGAATACAAAAAGATGTCAGTGAAAGATCAATAGAATTTCTTTAGGCTGAGAAAGAGGAAGAACACTGTAGGCAGAGAGAATAGCATGCTATGTTTCAGATGTGAGGAGTTACGTTGGAAGATAACGCTGGATAGGCAGGCTGGGGACAGACTAAAAAGAGTTTGGGGTTTGTTCTTTGAGTGGAAGGAATTAAGGGGAGTAACAGCAGCTTTTGGAAAAAGGAAGTGAATATTGCTCAGTCTAAGCTTTAGGAAAATAACTTTGACAACAGTGTGGTAGGATTTTTTAAGGTGAGGGAGTAGCATATTTTGTAGAGAGCGCCAAAGCACACCTTACTCTGAGCCAAGAGGAAATGGGTAGGGAAATATCAAGGCAGAGAGGAGGATAGTTGATAGAATTCACATCTGAAGAGGGTCTGGATCTTCTCAGACAAAGAGGTGATTTCATCTTCTAAGAGCAGGGCTGGGGGCCTGAAATAAGGTGGAAATGTTCTCAACAGATGCTATAAGGAATAAGACAAAGATGAGCAATAGATTGACAAACAGCATGGGGACAGGCAGTGGATGTTGCATAGCATTAAACTAAAGTGGGGCCAATGCATATCTGTATTTTGTTTTGTTTGTCAGCAGAGCTCAGCAGTTTAAGAGCATGAGCAAAGGCATGGCCTATAGAGGAACAGTACGGAGTGTGAGGTGCAAGGGTGAAGGGTTGAGAGCTCTGTAGGACAGGGATGAAACAAGGTTCCAGGCTCATGGGACCAGGTTAGGGTGGACAAAAATAGTGTACCTTGGCTTGGAGAGCAGGGAATGCATCGAAGGCTGAAATTTCTCCTCTTCTGTAAAATAAGAGTAATGATCGCTATCTCATGGGACAGTTGTGGGGATTCAATGAGAAAAATGTGTGTCAGGTTCTTGTATTTGTATCTGGCAAATATGAGGTACCTAGTAAATGTCACTTTTCCTTTTACCATCTTTATTTACTTAACCTACAACATGACCGGCAATCTCTAGCCCTATTATTTCCAGTCCCTAATTTTTTTTCTTTGTGATTGTGCAGCCATTTCCTACCCGGAACCCTACTCCCCCAACCCTTCTCTTGTATAAGGGCGTATTTTGAGGTATCTCTGGTTCAAGGTGGTCTGTTAGATGTTCACCAGGGGAAAGGGCTGCTCACCTTTGACCACAAACTTCACAGTGTTGCTGCGCTGTTCAGAGCCAACTCGGCCCTTAGCAGTACAGAAATAGGAGCCCGAGTCGGCCACCACTGCAGGCTTGAAGAGTAAAGTACTTAAGGCTGCTACTTTGATGGGTTCCTGGTTATTAGTCTGTTCCTTGTACCAAACATAACTGATTGGGGGAGAACCTCGAGCCTGGCATTGAAGGCTAATCCTCATTCCCTGAGGCACCGTGAAGCCATAATTGTTGCCAGTTGTCACTGTGGGCTTGGAGACAGAAACTGCAAAGTAAAGACAAGAGAGGAGACCCTGGGAAGTCATAATAATATGGGGACACAAGGCTGAGTCATTCCTGTTGGGTGTAAGGGCATGCATATATCTGTAACTGGAACTATAGGGGGCTCCTGACTTGGGAATAAAGAAGGGAAAAGGTCACTGCAAATAAAAATAGTTTCCTTTGGAGGATTAGGTACTTTTTGTATTATCTGGCCTTTTGGATTCTCCAGAGTTAAAAATCAATAGACTTTTAAAAAATAATATACTATAGTTTTTTTTTTCCAGGCTTACGTAGAGTTTTTGGTTTATCTGCAGTTTTGCATTACCAGGACCAGACCTTTGCAAAATTGTCAAGCCAGTAAAGCTTATCCTGGCTAACCTCTGCCTCCTTTCCCCCAGAGTGTCTCCATCAGCATCTATCTACTGTCCAATATCCTGACTAGATATACTTATTTTTATGACTTTTAAGGCCCATAGCCCAAGGAGGACAACCAGGCTATGGATGCTGGAATTTCTGGGACACCTGAAAGGGTAGAGATTTGAAGCCCAAGGACTTTTCCCAACACTTCTTATATTATGCCATGGGAGGGATGACCTTGAGAATCCTCTGCCAGTCCAGTTCCTCTGTTTAGCATGTATAACTGAAGACAGCCTATCTATAGATAAACAAAGGTCTCTGGGTTTCTCAGGAGTTTTTAAACTTACAGTTCTCTGTTGGGTCTTTGCCTATCAATGCTTTCCTACCCTCACAGTGACTCACGTTTCTCGACACGGAGCTCAGTGATCTTATCTCTCACCACTCGGTTGCCATCAGGGGTCTGCCAGGTAACTTCACACGTGTAGTGGCTTCGGTCATCCATCTCCAGGGTACTCAGTTGGAGGGACACATCTCCTGGAACCTCGTGGCTCACATGTAGGCGGCCCCGGTACTTTGCCTGCTGAATATGGTCTCCAGAGGAGTCACGTAGAAAGATAGTGACTGGGTATAAGCCACGTTGTACCAGCCACTTCACCAAGACTTGGGTGTAGCCCTGCAAGGGACCATAGGTGCAGGGAATATACACATCCCCTTTCCAGGGCCCTGTCACATTCTCTGGTGCTTCCAGGATGGGATGACCTGAAGAAGGGGAACAGAGGAAAGAAACAAACAGAGATGGCATACCCACCTGTGAACTAGGGTGACAGTGGCAGACCCCAAAAAGTTTCTGAGAAACACCCCTCAACTTTCCTTCTATCATACTTCAATGTTCTCTGTGCCCTTTTGTTCTCTTCCAGCCCTCTCATCAATCAGAACCAGTCCTCAGAAGGAAAGCCCTTAATATTGTCTAGCTCTTGTGAGTATTAAGTCCTTTTTACCTTTTCATGTTACTACCTTGCTATGAAGTGATCCTGGGTAAGTCACCTCCCGTTATGGAGGACCCATTTTCTTCACCTGTAATATGGAGACTTCAGGTGGAATAATCTCTAGTGATTTTGCCTATGTTAACATTCTGCAAGTCCATGAAAAAATTTTCTTCCAGTATTTTCCAAAAGAGTTGTAGGAGCAGAAATGCTAAGCAGTGGGGTGTGGACTATTTCATTTGGTCTAAATATGCACCTTGGGAAATGTGAGGGCTTTAGGATTCAGCGAGAAAGGGCCCTTTGCCCTCTTATCCCCCCTTTCTCCCTCAAAGGGCTCAGTGATTGAGGTCTTAACCCCAATCTATCCCTGGAAGAGACAGGTGAAGGGGGCAGGAAAAAGGCAATTCTCAGGGTGGAACCTGGTGTGAGGAACGGGCCTAGGTGTGTATTCCTGCTTAACAAAATCATCAGTTATTGTGAAGTTTGAAACCTTCACTTTGTAAGCCTGACTGTTTTTTTCTGATTTCTCTTTTCTTTGTTTATTTCCCTTTTGGTTTCTCTTAGTTCTTGGCAAAGATACATTGGAAAATTCCACCCTGAGGGGGAAAAGGTTTTGTCCATGCTTGGTCTGAAGCGGAAAAGGGTCTGAGTATAATCCTGGATCTGGCTGTGGTGGAGATGGTGGTAGGAGCAAAAGGAGATTGGTCCTTGACATGCTTAAGTGGGAAACTGAGGGGGCAAAGTTTGGGAACATTGAAACAACCATTGCCTCCCAGCAGAATTTTCCATCCATAAGCTCATACATTGAGTGATTTGTGTTTTATTTAACTGGGGCCAGGAGTGGGGTGGGGGGTGTATTTAGGCAATGTCTTTATATCTCTCCTAGGAGAGGTGGTTTCAGAGATGTGAGCTATTACTGAATAAAAACCTTTTAGTTAGCCCAGAATTCCCAAGCAGATGAAAGATGACACCTTTTGGATGGGGTAGGAGTATACTTTCAAGCTCCCAGAATGTATTATTAAGCATCAGGGCTTCTATCAATGGGGATACTAAAGTTGGGCCTGTGCCCTACCAGGGACTCTTAAAACATCAACAGCATATTTTGGCCAAGATTAAGGCCTTGAGAAGAAAAGAATAAGTAAACATAAGTCCATATTGCTAGATCCACCACATAATCCCTGGAGAGTTTTGGACTTGGCAGAGAGCAGAACTCAGACCCACAAATAGGAGTACAAGAGGGATAGATTTTGGTTTGCCCTAAAGATAAACTTTGTAATTAATCAGAGCTGCCTATAGGTGGACTAAGCTGTCTGGGAAAGTTCTGAGCTTTGTTTGGGTCTTGAAAAGCATTACTCTTTAAGGTCCCTTCCAATTCTGGGTAGTCCAGAGCTAACAGACTATAATGGAAACAGAAGTTAAATAATTACATGTTCTAGCTGGTGGTGAATTTTCATTGAGTGTTGAGTTTCAGTGTGCTATTGATAGTTCATGTCTCCATGTGCATGCAGATACAGCTTATCATCATCATGGACACATGTGCCCATACATATTTTTGGCCACATGCAAGCATAAACATATCATCCTTAAGCCCCATGAAAACTATCTGAGCCTCTTGGTTTAATGGGATCTTTCCCATTAATCTCCCTCTGGCCTTCCTCAATCTCCCTCCTTCCCTCTGAAAAGCATTGTCACACTCCCCTCCGGGGCAACAAAGCAGAATTCTGCAGTGAGGGACATATGGAGCAGCTGAAAAATGCCTTTGTCTACATGTGTGCATGTCTTCCCCCTGACCTTAGGGGAGCTGCAAGGCCTGGCTCGCATTTCCCTCTCTGGGAATTTGCTGGAGATTCTCACATAGTCCAATCTGGCCTGTCAAGAACATGGCCAGCTAGTCCCAATTTCCCAATTTTGAAAGTCACTTCTGTAAGTACGTCAGGTTTGACTCCTCCATCCCAGAAAGGGGGCATGGGACACAGTTGGTAACTAGACTTCCCAGAATGGAGTGGTGTTTCCCACCTTTTACTTTTTCCTTCCCCTCTTCCTCCTTCCACCCATTTTTTCCATTGTGCCTCTGTTACTCCTTTTCTCCCTTATTCTTCCTGTTCTTTCTCTTGTCTTCCTCCTCCTGCTTTATTTGTATCATAAAGATAGAGTGGATGATATGCACAGGGTATCACAAGAAAGAGAACATTGTATTATTCCTCCTGTTCCCTGATCTCCAAAGTGAAGGCAACCACAATAGCATCGACTTATACCTTCCAACCATCCTTGTGGTGCCTAGAGAACCTAGAAAAACACCTAGTAGGAGCACCTCGTGAGATCAGGATGGTAGTGAAGGACTGCATAATGTAGTAAGAATAACACCAATTTAAGTCCAGGGTTTGCCTTACCATGTATCTCTCTGTGTGATCTTGGGTAAATTACTAAACCTGTCTGAACTTCAGGTTCATTATCAATAAAATGAAAGTAATAATAAACATTCCATGGAGGGGAATTGTGAAGATTAAATGAGTTCATAAGTGTGAAAGCACGTAGCATACGGCTGGCATTCAGTAGGTGCTGGATAAATGTCAGTCTTGTCCTATGCCCCAAGTGAAACTTCTCATATTTCTCTTAATTCTTTCTATCCTATAGGAGTCTTCAACATGTCTTTCCCTGGGTAAACAGATTCATTTGGTTGGATCATTGTCAGTCTTAATATTGATATAAAGGAGAAGTCATCACATGAGATGGTAAGGAACCACCTCCCCAGTCTGATAAAATCTATTCAGTTATAGGCAGGTACTAGGCCACCTATGGGTTGTAGGGTAGCCAGAGAGAATATAGTAGTCTGTGTCTTCAATAACAGGGCTGGTTTGGCAGCCAATGTGAAATGTTGGCCAAATTAAGCAATATTCCTGACTTTCCTGGAAGATTGGGTAGGAGAAATCCATTTCAGGAAAGCCCCACCTCTTGGGGTAATGGTCTGCCCATTATGGATACCTCAAAACCACCAAATGATGAGCCACTTGGTACAACAGGGGTTGAAGTACCAGGGAGGGTGGAATTTGGAGACTTCTGGAATGGCATGGCTGGAAGGGCTTTTAGAAACAATTTAGTAGAATTCCCTCATGATACATATGGGTAAGCTGAGGCCCAGAGAAAGATGGTCACCCAAAGTCACACAGATAGCAAGGTCAGAGCTGGGTCTGGAGGCCTAGAATACAGGCTTTCAGATGCTACACTGGTTACTTACCTTCTTAAGTTATTAAACCATTAGCCACAACTGAACCAGCAACCCATTACTTGGGCCTGCCTGGTTTCAGGGTATGTATTCCTAGGGTTAGATATTATCCCCCTGACTGCCTGAAAAAGAATGCTGTCATCTGCCAGCTGCTTTCTGAAAAGACTTGCCCAGAATCTCAGAGCCTTGCTCTTCTCCCTTAGAGAAAGATTAGGTTTCCTTCTAACACTGGCCTCCCTCAGCAGAAAGACCAGGGCTGGACATTGACCCAAGGGGTTTTGTTGATGTAGGGTTTGCCTTGGGAAAGAAGGGATGATACTGGGCCTACTCTGGTCCTGGGACTTGGACTTAGAAAAGCGAACGTCTGGGGCCTATTTAATGGTCCTAAAGTAAAGAAAGGCCCAGTTTTCTAGGTGCAGGTCCTTTTATAGGACACATTCCGGGTCCCTTTCTGAATCTTTCTCCTTCCATCATCACAGACAGGGTGAGATTTCTCATGTTCCCCTCCACCCCACGTGCCTGACCTCTGTCCCTATCCTGGGCTGCCTCCTGGATAGAGGATTAGCTTAGATCATAGATGTTTAAAAAAGGTTTGTTTTTCATAAGATGTTTAAAATGTTTGTAAAATATGAATGTTGGGACTTATTTTATTATGATTATTTCAACATGTGTCTTAGTCCCACAGGAAGAGGATAACAGCTGATTCTGGCGTCTAGGGGCTTCATAGGAGTTGAAGCCATAGTCCCACAGAGTTGTCCAGCTGAGAGGCCCCTTTAAGGCCAGCTGAGTCAATCTCCTGGCTGTAAAGATGGGTGGGGGACACTGAGGTCCAGGGAGAGGGAAGGCACTATCAGCCATTCAGTATATCCTGAGCCTTAGGTCTATTGTGTAAGTTCCTATGCACAAATGGAAGGCCAGTTTCCAGGTATGGACAACCTCACAGGCAGGGGAAGAAAGAAAACACGTGTGAGTGCTCACATGCATATGCATGTACGAGCATGCGTGCACGCACGCGTGCGTGCACACACACACACACACACAGAGTATTTAAATTTAACATTCATAAAATGTTCCCCCAAGCCTCAGGCCTGGCTCTGTGAGTCTCGGCCCAAACCAACAGATTTAGAGAAGGTAGAGAGGTAAACTCTAAAACATATTAGAGAATGAAAATATTGTAGCTATACAAAGAACAGTACTTTTCAGGAGAGTGAACTCTGATGCTAATGCTCTGTGGTCTGGGTCAAATTCTCTTCCTTCTTGGTTCATTTAATTCAGGATGTTTTCTAGCTCTGAAGTTCTAGATTTTGATGGGTCACAGAGCCCCAGTATAGGGTAACCTAATCTGAGACAGTTGTGGAAAGTTGGATTCTTTCTGACCCAAGTGACGCCAAGCTAAAACTCATATAGCCTTTTCCTCTAGGAAGATGAAAGAAGCAGGAGTGCAGCAAGAATCCCTTTACTCTGTCTTGGGTACCACTTAGCTCTTACCCAGGCATAGTTTCCTGAAAAGTCATACCACTTCTCAGGGGTGTAAGTGAAGGTAGGGGAAGACCCAAGGAAATAATGGTACTATGGGATAGTCCAGCCTCCTTTGTGTCCAGGCCACACAGCCCATATAAAACAAGTCATATCCACAGGGAAGTGAGTTAGCCCAGTAGGGGATAAGAAACCAAGTCCTATGAAGACCAGTTGAAGAAGGTGGGGCTGTTTAGCTTGGAGAAGAGAAGAGTCAAGTGGATATAGTGTCTGTCCTCAGACCTTTGAAGGGCTGTCACAGGGCAGAAGGAGCAGCTAGGCTGTGTGTAGCTCCAAGAAACAGAGCCGGGGCTTTTAGATGGAAGCCACAGGGAGGCGGATTCAATTCAACACAGTAACAGTTGGAGCTGCTCCTGGATAGTCTAGATGGTCTCAGGAAATAGTGAACTCCAAGTTCCTACTGTGTGTGAGCAGATATGGCTGAGCACTTGTTCATAACAGTGAAGGGTGGTATTTACTTCTATGGTCCCATCCAACTCTTAGACAATACTTCTTCTTTGGGAGCTGTATATCTTAACAGGGATCAAAGCCTGGGCACAGAGGGGTTAGGGCTAATGGTAGAATTTCAGGTGAGAGGCAGCAAATGGAAGAGGGATTTGGGCAGCACTGGGAACCTTCTTGATGTCCCTGAGATACAACAAGCACTACAAAATCATGCATATGTTTTCCAAGAGGGAATACTTTTAAATGTCTACCCATACTTGTCTCCTGACTTCTTCAGCAGCCATCAGTGACCCCCTTCCCTTCTGCCCAAAGCTGAGAGAGCCTCTAGAGTAGGCTGAGAACACTTACCTGCCCAGCAGGAATAGGCTTTCCTCAGTAGGTGTTCAACACCAACCCCCCAGTCTTTTGCCTGAGCCAGCAGTGGTAGCCAGGCCCACACTTGCTGCCTTACCATAGGTGACCACTGTTAGTTGGCCCAGGAGTAGCAGGCCCAGTAAGATCCCCATCACAGCCAGAGCTACTTCTGTCCTTTCTTCTAGCCTCCTGATGCCGAAGAGGCTTGAACTCCTGGTGGCTGCCAGTGTCTGTGCCTGCTCACTTCCTTTCCTTCCCTATATCTCTCACTCGAACTCCTAGTCCCATCACACATTCCCCTTCCTTCCCTATTTCAGCATAGGTCACGTGGGGCACCCCTTCCCACCCCCCCCGCCTGGGGTTGGAGGTTCCACAGTGAGTGAAGCAATTCCTCCCCCCGCTAGGGTATTGACTTAACTTTCTCTGGAGCCAATGGGGCTCTCTGGTTTTTGATCTCCCAGGCCATGTTTATTTTGGGTCCCCTCCACAAGACTCAGAGGTTGGGAGGTAACCTTTGGGTTGAATCTGGTCAGTCCAGTATGGGGGTGTTTTCCTTTCTGGTGGGCCCAGGGAGAAGAAATTGACTTCGCTATCCTATGCAATTTTCATCAGTTGTACTGTTAACCCCTGCCTGCTCAGCCTAT
Source organism: Indri indri (assembly GCA_004363605.1). Classification (NCBI taxonomy): domain Eukaryota; kingdom Metazoa; phylum Chordata; class Mammalia; order Primates; family Indriidae; genus Indri; species Indri indri. The sequence continues at coordinate 5,885 of RJWJ010037400.1, read as the reverse complement.
ACAATGGACAGGGTGTTGGGAGTGGGGTGCCTGTGGGCTTCAGAGTATAAGTGCTCAGTGTGTGAAAGGGCTTTCTACACATCAAAGCTTGAATAATTGGCAAGCCCATGGATAAGGCTGCTATGGATGAATATACCCCATATCTCGTATTGGGAAAGCTCTTTGAATCTATCTCTCCAATAGCTCCACCTCTTTGGTAGTAAGGAAGAATCCATATCCATTAATGTTCCCCGTGTTTTTTCATAGGAATCTATTATTTACTGTTTTTTTTTGAGACAGAGTCTCACTGTGTTGCCTGGGCTAGAGTGCCATGGCGTCAGACTAGCTCACAGCAACCTCAAACTCCTGGGCTCAAGCGATCCTCCTGCCTCACCCTCCCGAGTAGCTGGGACTACAGGCATGCGCCACCATGCACGGCTAATTTTTTTCTATATATTTCTATTTGTCCAATTAATTTCTTTCTATTTTTATTAGAGACGGGGTCCTGCTCTTGCTCAGGCTGGTTTTGAACTCCTGAGCTCAAACAATCCACCCACCTCGGCCTCCCAGAGTTATTATTTACTTTTTAAAGGAAGTTAAGCCTAACCTCCAGTGCACCAGCTCATTGGTCTGATAGTGGTATGCTCCATTAGGTTGATGTTTTCATTGGCTGCCAATTGACCCTTGACCTACAAGAGAATGACGTTAAGCTTCCTAGCAAAGTTCAACTGCTCTGGAAATCGCTCCTCTTCACAGGCTCCAGAATGACTGTAATTTCATCAGCAGTCTAACTCTAAGTTTGGTACTGCCCACAGTCTACTAAGTTTTGAAAATATAAGTACTTCCAAAAGGACAAATATACATCCAACAAATTCATACTGCACTGTCAGTAACATCTAAGCTTAGTTTTCTTTACGATTGGAGGGATATGAGAGGACTTGCTTGGGGAAGGGGAGAGCTTGTTCAGAGAGGGGGAGTGGGACTCTAAAGAGAAACATACTTGCCAAAGGGAGTCTACATATAGATGATTTGGGATTGTGCAAGGGCTAAGAGGCGACCCCAGCACTTCAGGCCCTATTATCACATGGAATTCTGTCAGCACCCTCTGCTTGCTGGCTCTAATTCCCGTTAGCTGGTTGTCCCTTGTTTTTTGGCTACTACATTCAGTCCACCTCGTTGGAACATTTTAGCGTTTCTTTCCCACTGGGTCTTCACTCAGGGAACCCTGAATTTCAGTGAATTCTCCCTTTGTATTTTCCAACCAATACCCTACCACCACTATTACCATCCCCCCCCTCCAGCCTCCCGTATACAGATTTTCCTACTAAGCTAGAAGCCCATGCACCACTGAACTGGTGCCAGTTTCTGCCTGGCCTTGCGACTGTGTATCTTTAGAGCTGCCTCTTGCATCTTGTTAGGACCTCCGGATCTGAAGCTAAAGAAATATCCTAGGGAGCATGTACAGCATTTCTCTGGGGAAGACTTCCAGCCTTGCAGTAGTGGGCTCAGTAGCCCTGTTGATCAATAAAAACTGGGTGGGGAAGTCACAAAGCCTGAAGATAGGCCTGGCTCAGTGCCTACTTCATTCTGAAGCCTTGAACAAGTCAAATCTCTCTGAACCTCGGCTTCCTCAATTGAAACATGAGCATGATTCGACTCAATGCTTATATTTTCTCAGATTTTTAAAAGTGAAACTACACTATATATACAATAACAGCTATAGCAATGATAGCTACTATTTTTAAACCTTTTACTCTTCTAGTCACTGTACTAAGCACTTTGCATGGGCTATTTCATTTGGGTCTCACAATCCCTCAGGTGGGTGTTATTGTACTTACTCTTGTATCTTTCCCTGTCACTCTTTACTCCCTTATACTGATTTTCTTTTTCTTTGTAGAACTTACTACTACTTGACATACTGCATATTTACTGGCTTACTTGTTTGTCATCTGTCTCCCACTCTGGAATGTAAGCCTTATGAAGGCAGGAAATTTTGTATATCATGTTCACTGCTGTTATCCCCTGTGTCTAAAACAATGCCTAGCATATAATAGACAATAAATATTTGTTGAATGAATGAATGAACTTAATAAAACCCATTTTTACAAATGAGTCTAAAGCCCAGAATAGTGAAATCACTTACGTGTATAGATGACTAGACAAGATTCAAGCTCCTATCTATATATCTCCAAAAACAATACTGTTAGGCACCACGCTATTCTGCTTCTTTCATATCTTTAATAGCCACTTATACAATAGCTCTAGACCTTGCCTGGATGTTCTGGATGTGTTGAGAGAGAGAGAGAATAAATGTTAGACATGGTCTCTTGCTAAGTGAGATTTTAGCATAGATAAAGGCAAGGCACACTTTTGGACACGTCAATGGGCACACACACGTACACAGTAATACAAGGTGGATTATTAATTGCGATTTATTAATAAAACTTTAGACAGTCTTTAGTGAGGGCCATAATAATTCGGGAAGGCTTCACAGAGTAAGTGATACTAAAACTACCATTTATAGAACTCCTGCTTTGGGCTGGGCACATTACCCCTAGGCCTTACCTTGCAAGGAATACATTATGAATACCCTTTTCTGATTGAGAAAACTGAGGTCCAGAAGCACCACGGAACCTGCCCACAGTCACAAAACTGGTAAGTGGCAGAAATGAGATTTCTCATCCAAGTTGGTCTGTTTCCAAAACTGTGCTTTTTATCCTCCATGCCACAGGACTATACTTGAGCTCAGCCAGAAAGGATGGGGTGGTTCAAGAGGAGAGGGAAGAGAGATGGATACTTTAATCCAGGGAGTTCACCTTTTCTTTATCTTCAAACCCAATGCGGCCTGGGATGATGGTGTCAGTGGGCATGTGATAAGAGTTCATAGATTGTGGGTGAGGAGCAGAGAAAACAACACATACTCTTTGAGACCTAGTATCCAGAGGTCACCATGGCTCCGTACCTACTTCAACCCCCATAGCCTACCTTCCTAGAAAAAGATTGAAAGGGCAGGTTGGAGCAATTTATGTGTGCAAACATCAGTTGAGACCCTCCCATGTGTATGCGCACCTTGGGCTTAGGCTTGGCTTAGCTGGAGGGAAGTAGTGGTACAAAGTGGATGTCTACACAGGTCCTGCTCAAGGACACACAAACACACACAGACCCACAAATAGCACATATAACATAGATGTAGAGACACATATGGCCATCATATTCATAGATATGCAAATATGTATACATATAAAGTATGAGCACACTGACATACAAGACACAAAATGTACAATAGAGGCACACAAGCACATAGGACACAGACACACAAAACAGGCATGCAGACACACAAATACACAAAGTCATGCACACAGACACACAAAAACAAACATTGAAACAAGGATCCATACACTCCAGCAGAACATAGGCAAATAACACATGCATATAAGCATATGAACACTCATATAAAAACACAGATACAACATATACACACACAGAAGCACACATATGAACATCAACCCAAATATGCATAAAAAGATATGCATGTGGGTTTAAAAGTAAATTAACAATAAGAGGCTTTACATACTAAGGGACAAGGGAGTGGCAGAAACTCATTTGTGTGACAGGAATTCAGAGGCGGTAGTAAACCCCATGGACTTCAGTGGTGTAGGAAGGCTCCCTAGAGGAGCTGGAGTGTGGGCAGGGATATGAGATTTGTTTAGCACTGGATAGACAAAGAGAATGGGAAAGGAATTTCTGGTAAGTGGTAGAGGGAGAGCCAAAGCCCAGAGGTAGTCAACGGCAAAAATGAGTCTGGTGAAGAGGAAGAAAGTGAGTTGGACTTCAGCTTGATGTGCATGTAGAAAAGGAGGGGAAGAAAAAGCTTGGCCAAATTGTGGAGGGTCTTGAAAATCAGGCCAAGATGTCTAGATTTGCCCTTTTAGGTTTCTATAAGCTGTAGAAGGTTCTAGAGTGGAACAAGGTCCTGCCACTTATGAAATTAGTTTTTTTAGGACCAAATCTGTTGGTTCTTGTCACATGCACACCATCATCTCAGGAAGCACTGGATTTGAAGATAAAGAAAAGGTGAACTCCCTGGATTAAAGTATCCATTTCTCTTCCCTCTCCTCTTCAACCACTCCATCCTTTCTGGCTCAGCTCAAGTGTAGCCCTGTGGCATGGAGGATAAAAAGCACAGTTTTTGGAAACAGACCAACTTGGATGAGAAATCTCATTTCTGCCACTTACCAATGGAATAGGGTGGGGAAATAGGAAGCAGGAAAATGGGAGACTAATTAGACTATTGGTAGCATAATAGAATGGAAAGAGCATTGGAATGGCTATTAGGAGGCCTGGGTTCATCCCCATCTCTAGGCTTGTGCTCTGATCTATACCCTAAAGGCGCCATATTCACCCAAGGATTTTCAAATTATGTTCAGGGGATTCCTAGGGATCCTATAGGAGGGAAGAGGGAGGGAATGGGGAGAGGGAGACTTAGGTGACTGGATTTCAACCAATGATGTGTTAGAGCCAACTTGAATTCTGAGAACTGATTGTGTGAATTTCTTCTCAACTCTGTGATCAGTGACATCATGTTCATAGCTTGAAATCAGCCATGGTGGGAATATTCACACCATGAAAATTGCAAATGCCACAATCCAGGGCTTTTTTTTCCCTTTAAGCTGATTCTTAAAACATTTACCAGCACACTATTGATTTCAACTCGCCAAACTCACTTTAGCCAGAACAAATCTTATTTGGTGTGCTAGAACTATTGGGATTCTAACATATCATTTGCCTAAAAAGGGTCTATGATTTGAATGGTTTGAAAATCAAAGCCAGCTCACCTTTTATATACCCCACTATGTCTGGCTTCATGGGGGTTCTAGTACAAGAGCCCAGACATGAGACTAGGCACATAATAGGTATTGAACAAATTCATATTATGTACCTCCAATGTCTCTGACACCATCCTAGGTAGTGAGGATATAGTAGTGAATGAAACAGACATGGCACTTACATTCTAGTTGAAAGATAGCTATTAAACAACAAAACAAATATGAAAAGGAAAAGCAATAATTATATAATTATATATTCTATGGCTTAGCCATGAAGTACCAGTAACATAAACACTAAATCTTGCTCTCACAACCAACATTATTTATGAATAATTTATTTATGAATAATAAATTGAAAGATTAGAATAAATTGGAAATGTTCATGTGTATATGTGCAGGATTGGGGTGAATAGAGGTGGGGGAGTAAATGAGAGATTCTCATCTTCTTCAGAAGAAATAGCAATACAAGCATGTTATTTAGTGATATGGAAATATCCTGCCCCCAAAAAATCAGCTAAAGTAGTTGAAAATTACTGTCTAGGGGAAGGGAAAATGTTCTAACAAGTTTCATAGAACAATTTGATATTCTTGATTATATGTATGTTTAACTGGAAAATATGTGTATTATATATAATGTGTCAAGTGGTGATGAGTACTGTGAAGTAAAATAAAGCAGGGCTATGGGATAGAGAATGTGGTAGGCAGAATACTGGACCCTCAAAAATGTGTACATGGTAATCCTCAGAAACTGTGAATATGTTAGGTTACATGGCAAAGGGGAGTTAAATTTGAAGATGGAATTAAGGTTGCTAATCAACCAACATTAATATAGGGAAATGCACTCAGAAAAGAAATTGCAGATGAGGTAAATAGATGGAAAACCCTACCATGCTCATGGATCAACAGAATCAATATTGTTATAATGTCTACACTACCTAAAGTGATCTACAGAATCAATGCAATCCCTATCAAAATTTCAACATCATTTTTAACAGATCTAGAAAAAAGACTGCAAATTAGTGCAACCTCTGTGGAAAAGAATCTGGAGATACCTCAGAGAGCTAAAAATAGAAATACCAT